>JAVTVY010007799.1:0-48847 GCA_036873755.1 Hanleya hanleyi
GTTCTGGTTGGCAAAAGCATACTTGAATTATAAACATTCACAACGCGGCTTCCCCAGCGTGGGAATGATGTAATGGAGGGGATAATGAACTATATGAAAACATGTGAACGTGTTGATCGTCTTTCTCTTATCTGTCTACATCACGGCGTTAAGGCGTTGAGACGAGCCTCAATGCTTTAAGATTGGGCAATAAGGCGTTAAGATAGGCGTTAGGGCGTTAAGATAGGTGTTTGGGCGTTGCGTGGGGATCCCCTTCTCTCGCTACATGTATTGCTATGCATATAACCTTGAAGCGCCTGGGGCATATTCAGCACCATCGAAAGTGCCATTTCTTTACTACTCCTCAGTGCGCATGAGCGTTTCACCCCAAATCTCTACCCGATAAGAGCTTCAACAGGATGCCAGCCACGTACCATTTGGACCAAGGCCAATCCCTACCCCCAAAACGTACACTCAAATGCTCTGTTAACTCTGCGCATGTGCAGAATGCTGCCTTTCCACAACACACCATTGCAGTCGGAGGCTCAATATGACACCCTACGCGACCCATTCGGACCACAGATGGTCCACCTCAAGCCCAAAACGTCCATTCAAATGCCTTTTTGAACTGCGCATCTCGCCATAGTCTTACTTGCACTACACCAGTCCAGTCGGACTCTCTCCACGAGTGCTTCATTATGACACCCCACAATACAACCCATTCGGACCACGGATGGTCCACCTCGACCCCAAATCGTCCATTCAAATGTCTATTTCTACTGCGCATGCGCGCCATTGCCTTGTTTCCAGTTCACATTATTTCAGTCGGACTCTTCCCCAGGAATGCTTAAATATGACACCCAATACGACCCATTCGCACCAAGGATGGCCTACCTCGGCCCCAAAAACGTCCATTAAAATGTCCTTTTCCCTCAATTCCTTATCTGCGCATGCGCGCCATAACCTTACTTCCACAACACACCAGTTCAGTCGGACTCTCCCGGACGAGTGCTTCAATATGACACCCCATACGACCCTGTAGGCCCAATATGGCCCCACGTCAACCCAGTTGACGTCCTATCCAGTCCGTTTTTTTCCGCCATTTTTCGGGAAAATCCTAATTTTATATCCACCCCACTAACCACCTCTGGTCGATCTTGATGAACGCTTCAATATGCGTGAAATGAATCCGATGTGAAAATATGTATAACAATCTTGGTTCCTTATTTGGTTCCATCTGTCCAACATTTCGAGTGTATCTTCAAACAGCGAGAGCACAAGTCATATCGTACCGTTACTCATATATTCTTCTTCCCTCATTTGAGTCGGGGACCTTCGCAAACCTCATTGGGATCTACCGTATTCATGGTTCCCGAATTAGTGTGGACAACCATATTCAAAACAGACGTGTTACCGGGGTATTAAAGAAAAAAGTTTGGCAGAGATTGTAATGGAGAACGCAAAAGTCATGCTTTATATTTTATATTCTCCAGATGCTCAGTGATGGAGATTTTGTATGGATGTTTGTTGGTAACATCGATCCTGGCTGGCTGCCAAGCCATAATGACTCGTGATCCCCAGTGTAGAAGTAAGTATGAGCGTCTATAACTTGAGGTGAAATATCATTTCAGCGTCAATGACCTATTGGATGAGTGAAACAAACCACAACGAATACACGGCGTGTCCTATTTTCTATACTACTGTTGTATACTACAATACGCGATGACGGAACATCAAATACGACTGCACTTAGGCCGGGTGACTGCCATTTGGTCGATGTGCCCTCCAATGGGTGCGTGTTTATATCGTCCATTGACTCGTGTATTACTCACCGATTGATTCTCAGCCGGCCTGATTGGCTGATCTACAGCACATCTCCCAAAAGCTACCGACTGTCGTTTTAGCGAGTGCGCTTGCGCTGGCACATCAACGTGTACAACACCCTAGTTGACCTGTCGAGATTGAGAGCTTCAACATGACACCAAGCACGCTACACTTGTACCAACTGTGGCCCAAATATCGCCGAAATATGGCTGTTAATTGGCATGAGATATATATTATCTCAGTATTAAAACCTATATGCTCAGATATCATCTCCATCGTAACTTAGCGCTATACGACCAATCTCAATAATGCATGCAGGTATGTATGTTCCTAGGGTCATTATCAGACGTATGTGTTTGGGGGGAACACATGAGCTGTTCCTAGCTACAGTATCAGATTATGTGACTGGTGGGAACACACGAGTTGTTTCTAGCGCTGGGACCAGATGTTTGTGTTTGGTGGGAACCCTCGAGTTGTTCCTAGCGTCAGTATCAGATGTATGCGTTTAGTGGGAACACACGAGTTGTTTATAGCGCTAGTATCAGACGTATGTGTTTGGTGGTAACATACGGGTTGTTCATAGCGCCAGTATCAGGCGTGTTTGGTGGGAACACACGAGTTGTTCATAGCGCTAGTATCAGACGTATGTGTTTGGTGGTAACATACGGGTTGTTCATAGAGCCAGTATTAGGTGTGTTTGCTGGTAATACACGAGTTGTTCATAGAGCCAGTATCAGGCGTATGTGCTTGGTGGGAACACATGTTGTTCATAATGCTAGTATCAAATGTATGCTTTGATGGGAAAACACGAGTTGTTCACAGAGCCAGTATCAACTGTACGTGTTTGGTGGGAACACACGACTTGTTAATTGCGCCATTATCAGATGTATGTGTTTGGTGGGAACACACGAGTTGTTTCCTAACGTCAGCATCAGATGTATGTATTTGGATGGAACACTTGAGTTATTCATAGTGCCAGTACAAGATGTATGTGGTTGGTAGTAACACACAAATTGTTCCTAGCGCGAGGATCGGGTGTATATATGTGTTGGGTGAGAACGATCGAGTTGTTCCTAGTACTAGACGTATACGTCTAGTGGGAACACACGAGTTGTTCCTAACGCCAATATCGAATGTATGTGTTTGGTGGGAACACAAAGCGTCGTTCCTAGCGTCAGCAACAGATCTATGTGTTTGCTGGGAGCACACGAGTTGGGCATAGCGCCAGTATCAGAGGTATGTGTTTGGTGATAACACAAGAGTTTTTCATATGGCTGGTATCAGATATATGTGTTTGGTGAGAAGACACGAGTTGTTAATATTGCTAGTATCAGATATTGGGAACATACGAGTTGTTCATAGGAACATACGAGTTGTTCATAGGGCTAGTATCAGATGCATGCTTTTACTGGGAACACAAGAGTGGTTCATAGCGCCAGTATAAGATGTATGTGTTTGATGAGAACACTCGAGTATTTTAAGTGCCAGTATCAGCCTGAGATGTATGTGTTTAGTGGGAACAATCGAATTGTTCATAGCGTTAGTATCAGATGTACGTGTTTAGTGGGAGCACACGAGTTGTTAATTTTGCGTGTATCAGATGTTTGTGTTTAGTGGGAACAACGAGTTTTTCATAGAGCTAGTATCAGCTGTATGTCTTTGATGGGAACACACATTGTTCATATGGCTATTATCAGATGTATGTGTTTGGTGGGAACACACGAGTTGTTCATTCCGCCAGTATCAGAGTATGTGTTTGGTGGGAACACACGAGTTGTTCATTCCGCCAGTACCAGAGTATGTGTTTGGTGGGAACACACGAGTCATTCATAGCACCAGTACAAGATGTATGTGTTTGGTGGGAACACATGAGTTGTTCATAACGCCAGTATCAGGTGTATGTGTTTGGTGAGAACATACGAGTTGTTCATTGCGCCAGTATAAGACATAAGTGTTTGGTGGCAACACACGAGTTGTTCCTAGATTCCGCATCAGATTTATGTGTTTGATGGGAACACACGAGTTATTTATAGCGCCAGTACAAGATGTATGGGTTTGGTGGGAACACATGAGTTCTTCTTAGCGCCAGTATCAGATGTATGTGTTTAGTGATAACATACGAGATCTTCATAGGGCTAGTATCAGATGTATGTGTTTGGTGGGAGCACACGAGTTGTTCATAGGGCCAGTATCAGAAGTATGTGTTTGGTGGGAACACATGAGTTGTTCATAGGGATAGTATCAGAAATACGTGTTTGGTGGGAACACATGAGTTGTTAATAGGGATAGTATCAGATGTACGTGTTTGGTGGGAACACATGAGTTGTTCATAGGGATAGTATCAGATGTACGTGTTTGGTGGGGACACATGAGTTGTTCATAGGGATAGCATCAGATGTACGTGTTTGCTGGGGACACACGAGTTGTTCATAGGGATAGTATCAGATGTACGTGTTTGGTGGGAACACATAAGTTGTTCATAGGGATAGTATCAGATGTATGTGTTTGGTGGGAACACATGAGTTGTTCATAGGGATAGTATCAGATGTACGTGTTTGGTGGGAATAGACGAATGGTTCAAGGCGCCATTATCGTCAAAGGTATGTGTTTGGTGGGAAGACACGAGTTGTTCATAGCGACAGTTTCAGATGTATCTCATCAGTGGAAACACATGAATTGTTCATCGCGCCAATTTCAGATGTATCTCATCAAATGAAAGACCATTGCGAACAGTGTCGGAAAATATTTATTTTAATTTTTTACGATTTTATTACACAGACTAAACTGCAATTAAAGCATGGTATTCTATGGTGGTCTGTTGCAATCATATTTAGGTCCAGTGACGTCACACTGCCTTAATACATATATTTCAAAATTGGTATGCACTTTCCAGTGCTTGATTCAAGTTTAAGGTGTGTATACTTTGAGTTGCAACACAGACTCACTGTTCCAATGTGCATGTTTCACCAAAATCCGAGAGATGGTGACTCATGAGTGTCAAGTCAATTGGAATCTTGCATTTAATTTCCCAGATTTTGGAACATGCACATTGGAACAGTGAGTCTGTGCTGAAACTCAAAGTATACATACCTTAAGCTTGAATCAAACACTGGAAAGTACATACAAAGTTTGAAATATATGTATTAAGGCAGTGTGACGTCACTGGACCTAAATATGATTGCAACAGACCACCATAGAATACCATGCTTTAATTGCAGTTTACTCTGTGTAATAAAATCGTAAAAAATAAAAATAAAGATTTTCCGACAGCGTTCGCAATGGTCTTTCATTTGATGGAAACTATACTTGAGGGTTCACGATCACTTTAACTATATTTCAGTCATATCACGACGTTGGGTCCTATTCTTTTTCACACCCGGGAACCCCACGGGTGCCTCAGTTAGTCGCCTCTCACGACAAACTCTCTGAGAAGCTGAGGCCTATAATTCTTACCCTGACCTGCGGTGTGCACAGCGACATCCCAGGTCAATCCCCCGATGCCCCACGGGGAGTATACACACCTGCATTATGGTGGATGCGTCTGAATATGTTATTAGAAAAGCCAGGATTATATGGAAGAGTATATTATAATGAGTATATGATGGATAATCTATTTTAATCTATCTTACTAGTATGATTTAATTACACTTCTAGCAAACATGATAACTCTAAACGCCATTCACTTCCAGATATTACGTTTGTCGAAAACGTGGAGGCCTTCTGTGTGGAAAACCCAAGAGCGAAATTACCCCATCCCGATGACTGTTCTGCCTATTTTGACTGCAGTTTCTCCTTCGAAGGGATAATACCCCGGTATTTCTCACAACACATGAAGATCTGTGAATACCCGTCACTGTATGATCCACACAAGGAAAGCTGTGAGGAATTCCAGTCTGTCAGCTGTTGTGATCGAAACGAGCCAATTGCCCCTTGTAAGTTACTTACACACTTTAACCTTTTCTTTGTTGATACCGAGAAACCCATCACCAGCAATTTGAATGTATACAACTCGCGTTGGGTTGCCAAGGGCGTCTTCCCATAGGTGTGTGTGTGTGTATGTGTGTTGGAGGTAGGGGTGAGGTGGATGCGAAAGATCCCTCCAAGCGTCCAACTGTATATTATTTTCCTATGTTGGACATCACAGTAGGCCTACTAGGCTCTTTAATAAGTAAGCATAGGAAATCACACCCTCTCAAGAAATCCTGACGACGCCCATGCTTCTCATTGCAACCATACTCGCAATTTTTCTTTTTCTCAAATACTTCAGTTTTGTCAAAACAATACCAGAACGAGAATTTAATTAAATGGCAGAACCATTTAAGCCCGGCGCAGACGAGAGACAAACCCTGACCTAAACGGCCTGTTGTCTCAGGGGATACTTCTCGTGTGGTTTCGGCGCACACGGTGAGCAAAAGGATCACCGAAATAATTCCAGTTCCCGCGAAGCACCTTCTTTGCTCGTCTTCTTTGAGATCATGTGACCATTCATGTGACCGAACCTTATTGGTGAAGAAAATGTTATGTGATGGTTGCATTTGAGCATCCCATGAGTGTACACTGATGTGAGCTTTTAGAATCGATGAGGTTATGGGGTGGGGCAGAGTTCTCTGGGGGTAGCGACTAATCCATAACAGATTAATCTGGATTTCATTTTATTATATACAGGGTATATTTGCATTAGTATTAATATGTATATGTTAAAGCAAATAAACACATATACTTCTCTTTTCTGAAAGCATATATCGATAATATAATAACACTTCACATTTGTGCAAATTTCGTAATTTCAGGCGACTACAGAAATTTCAAATGTCCATTCGCCCATTGCCAACCCTGTGAATTCAACAGACCCAGCTGCATAGGTCTCAGAGATGGTGCCCACTCAGTTCTTAACAGAAACCGATTTTATTTCCGCTGCTCTTTAGAGAGGACGATGCAGGGTAGCGTTCAGTCGTGCCCACAGAACAGACAGTTTGATCCGCGTGTTGGGGGCTGTGCACCAATCAGGCTTAATGGATTTTAATGAATATATCCAACTAGTGAATGAAACATGTTAAATATAAGCTTGATATTTGAACTGCATTCGGAATTAAAATAACTTCTATCCTCAACAAATCGCGGCTTCGCAATATCTAATCCTGTACGATAACATGCTAACCGCTGCAGTTCTTTCGCCACAAGATGGTTGTATAGCTGCAGTGAGGTTACCTGCATAGTCATTTGGACAGGTGTTTAGGAATCGCTGATCTATCATCTTCACCAGTCCAGGTAAATCCTAAATTTTCGCAGAGGGGTCTACCTGGACATTTGTGGTGATTCGAATAAGTTCTTGATTCGATGCCCCGATTATACAATCTCGTACATTTCATCTCCCGCGCTTGTTTTGAATCAGCATGTCGGTATCCCAAGCCTGCGGTTTTTGCTTTGACTTCCAATGTCGATTTCACCCCGACATTAAAATGGTTTGGCAAGCGATGGAATTCAATCACATCTTCATACCTCGCAGCAGATTAGCGTAATCAGCTAGCTTGGTGCGTTCACTGATTGGTTTTCATTTAGAGGAAACCCCTTGATCTATTTATATCCAGAACTGGTATGGATACCAGAACTGGTATGGATAACGAACCAGGCCAGTGTATCAAGCCGAACAGCTCGATCGATACACTGGCTCGCGCGGATGTGACCTACAGGACATTAAAGCCGTCTTCAATTGCTTTTCCCATATCCCGAGAAGGGTTTACCATCCCTACAATTCTCAATCGTGCGTTTTTTGGAAAGCAAGTTCGGTAGGAGGATTAAATTGCGCGTGCCCACCGTCTGGTTGAATAAAGTCGACTAGCTTAATAGCTTAAAATCGACACACGTTATGTTATTGACAGCTAGATGAACCGTTCTTATCTCAGCGAGTAACTTCGATCACGAAGCTTACAGAAATGTGCACGAGTTGATGCCAATACATTTTTTTTTGCCTGTATATGTCACTGTGAATCATGGACAGATGATTTTCAATCAAATATTTATACTCATACATGCGTGCATGTATTAATAATAGTTGGTCAATATTTTGACGTATAACAGTATGTATCCCATTTACTTAAAACTGTGTCATCTGTTGAATGAAATATACTACACAGAAGTGTCTTGATGGTATATTTTCCCCGCCCCTTAATCAACGTTAGTTATATGCTGTATCTGTTTTATGTTTTACTTATGCACATTGTGTCTTTTGTCCCTCGGGCGCAATTAAGTGAGCACGAAGACTATATCTTATCTGAATCTCATCTTCCCCATGGTTCATCTAGTCCTATATCAAGAATATGTTAATTCATATTTACTTCATTATCATTGATATATAGGATACAATTTCCTTGTAATACACGATATATATTTAATATTATATGTCTCATTACTATAGTCAATGACTCTGCAAACATTTTTATGTGTTAATGTCATTTAGTTTACTTTGTCTGAATGCTGACTGAATAAACAAGTTGTGTCGGAACCATTTAGGACTTATGGGTTATTCGTGTTGAGAGGTACGCAGATAGCTTCCCGACGATGTAACAACTAGGATATATCAGGTGTATATACTCTGCGACTTGCAAATAAAATGTGCCACGATAAATAATATATGCGATGTTAAAACTCAACTCGGTCATGTATTTCCGGCGATATTACAAAGCAATGAATTATCAGTGGTGGAACGAGATTTTACCCATGCATATATGTTATGGCTCGCTGTTACGTGTTCGATGCAATCTTAGGAAAGTTTCTACATCGTGAATAGCAATTCACATCCTTTGAGCTGAAAAGGAGATGGTATTGTAAGGCGGGGTTTCTGCCCACAGCCAGCCAACTCAGATGAATGTACATTTCTTCTCTCCATCTGTCAATCACAATGTAATGTACAACTTGTCGTCGGTGGCAACTGTCAATCAACGGATTGAATGTTACGGTAAACCATGATAGCTTCACATATATTCGGTACCAATGCGTTATTATTTCACCACGTTGCAGTCGATTTTACATGCACATATTGGAGAATAAATACACAATTTAGGCGAATATATGGCCGTTGCAACAGATATAGCGACTGATCGTTCGATTTCCACGTTTGACTAGCCCGTAATGTCCACACGGTGTCGTGTCATCGGTAAACAACATTTATTTGACTTTTAATTGGTTCGTAATGATAGCCTAAAATCTTATTTCAAATATACTGAATGCGATTTTGAAATGAGAAATGAGAAAAAATGAGGAAGATTGAAATAACGTGTCGACACATGTTGCCCTCCCGGGATTCGAACTCGGTAAAAGAAAATTTCGAGGCGCTTGTGACATACGAACAACTGTAGTAGGCTATTTTATCACTTTAATCCACTTACGAAAACTTCAAAGGTTATGAATCATAGCTGTGCATTTTTTAGTATGAAGGACTCCTTGGACCAAAAAGATCTTCCAGCAGTGGGAATATAATGTTACCACACAACACCAGGTTAAATGGCGTTTTGGTCCAAGGGGTCCTTCGCGTCTAAATGCGTGTCTGAAGGACTCGATTTAGACCCTTTTTTCACGAAATAGCACAAGCTGTGGATTTCAGTTTCATGTGATAACTATAATCATAACGCAATCGCACTAAAACTTTCACATATTGTGTACTTATATTTTGTCTTGCCGTTACATTAAAACATAAGTATTTTTAGGACATTTTATTTTTTCGATTTCAACCGCACCACGTATAGGCCAAAACCCCGCCTTATCGTACCATCACCTTTACACATGTGATTTAGACTCTCGCTAATTAATGCTATGCAAAGATTAATTTAAAGAATAGACATTTGTGAACCATGTACTTTTTTGGCACACCAGATCTCACTGGACAGAAATTTCCAAGCGATGAATCAGATGATATATGGATCAAAAAGTGTATAAGCATAATTGATAATAGCACGAGATCCTATTATAGCGACAAATACATTGGGGGAGCGTTGATATGGTATTAATTTAGTAAGATTGGACATACACTGACACGTGAAGATGAACCCTAACTTCTGAGGCCTTAGTGACATGGTTCGTTAAGACGCAGTTCCGTAGTTGGAGAAGACCAGAAGCTCGGGAAGCCAGTTGCATGGCTTGCCAGGTCTCGTATATCTTCGGGATTTAGGGTTCATACACCATGTAAGGATCACGAGATATTGCATACAGTAGCCAAGTCTGGGGACAACAATATGTCTAGACTTTAGCATTTTCAGCTGCACAAATACTCAGACAATAGCTTCCTACATGGAGTATCTACCGGATTTAGGCTATCAGTTTGCGAAAACCGAAAAATGGTATCGCCAAGGATCGAAACGGCGCATCAAGCTGTGACCTCTCCCAGCGCCTGTTAGTTGCTGCTCTTTTGATTTCTAATATACGTATGACAGAGTGTTGATTTCATTAGGGTTCTCCGATAAAGAGAAAAAACACTATGAGTCCATATCCTACTGCTTACAAAGTCTCTAGTCGAGAACGAGCCGCGTCTCCCAACCCTTCGATAATGAAATTAAATGTCGCGTTTCATTGATTCCGATTGCTGGTAATGGCATTTGAGCCGGAGCGTGGTCTTCAGCAAAGTCACAGAACAACAAAGAGTAAGTGTTCCTCCGTCAGCTTAAGTCAGGCAATAAGTCCTTCATTTTACTCCGTGTGTGTCACAGTCAAATAGAACCAGAGGCCCTGGATCTGACAACGATAGAATTTGATGATTGATTTAATAAAAACACACCATCGAAACATGAGGCACAGATGCAGTTATTACAATTAGCACGTCATATACTGAAAATCAAACACGCCATTTAAGTTCGTTGTACATTTGCATAACATTCTCGCCAAGTCCCCAACTCTTAATAGTGCGGAAACGCCAAAAGTAAACCAGAAAAGCATGGGAGAGAGTATATCTGATGTATAGAGATGACTATCAATCCATAACCAACTCAGGTTGATTCATTTTGAGAAGAATCTCTGCAGTTTTGAGGAGAGGAAATTTGACAAATAGTTCACCTTTGTTCACTCTTTCTGATTGATTTGCAAATATATGCTAGACTTTTGTTATACTGCATCGTTACAGGCTGATGCACTCGGTCACTATACCATCTGGTATGGTATTATTACATGTATATATATTAGTACTTGTTAACCACTATACTCGTTTAGTTCAGGAAATTCATTCGCTGGAAACACCAACCAAGTAAGTTATCGACTTTTGTTCATCTTTTGTTTCGTCCAGTAAGAGGGTTAAGATCTGATCTGATATATATATATATATAATCTATTTTTCCCACATCAGATAGTGCAGTTTTCTAGCTAATTTTTCATATTCTAACAATGTTTAAAATCAGCTGTGAATACGCTCCCTAACTACACTGTTATAATTAAATTGTCGCTGTGACCATATAAACTTTGATAGAGGACTGTGTGGCCATTTTATAAGTTGATGAAGACTACATTGTCGAAAGTGACCACCAAGAGATACATGGCCGCCTTCGACTATGTAACACTAAGCTACCATATTATTCTTGGTCGGATAAAATATTCGACCAATATTTTTATCACTCTCTAAGACTGTGGTATTTTATGGTTACTCTTAAGACTGGTTATTCTGCTGTGACGAAGAAAATATTGACCAACTAAATAGTTCGATAAACATGGTCGCCTTTTCCCCCACAATATATTTATGGCCACGCTTTGTGACTATTCTCATCTGCGACCAAGAAACTATAGGTCAAAGAAATAGTTCGACCAAGATATACACATGGTCGCTTTATCCGACCTCCGATCACTCTATCTTGTGATCGATCCCTCAGCTGCGACCAAGAAAGTATTGACCAAAGAAAATAGTTCGACCAACATACTCGCTTCATCCGACCGTAGCTTTCATGGTCCTTCTTGTGGTGGATTTCTCAGATGCGACCAAGAAAATATTGGTCAATGCAATAGTTTGACCACCATACTCGTGGTGTCGCTTTTTCCGATCATAGTTTTTATGGTCACTATTGTGACTGGTTTCTCAGCTGCAACAAAGGAAATATTGGTCGAAGAAATAGTCTGACTATATATTCATGCTCGTTTTTTTACAATAATTTGCGTGGTCGCTCATGTAACTGCATGGTTTTCCAGTTACGAGAATTAAAGAATTGGTCGAATAAATATTTGAAATAATAACTGGAATTATTGGTAAACCATTAATAAAGTGATTAAATTATTAGCTTTACCATGCCTGAACAGCACTGGTTAAAATTAACATGTCATACAACTGGAACAACTAGGAATTTATAAAAAAAATCGACCATAGAGGTCCATGTCCCCCGCTAGCAGCACCAGTTATGGTGGATTACATCCACCATAACTGGCGCTGCTGCTGCGGGGGCCATGGACCGCTATGGTCGATTTTTTTTTGTCGATGATATCTCATATCATTGATAAGAGTATGATTTGAAAATGAAGATATCGCTGATGAGCTTAACATAATCTAATACAGCGGATGGCACCCATAGTGGATTATGCACATCCATAAAACATAATACATGACTATCCTCTCACTAAGGTCAAGGGACTCCCCAAGTTTGAAGTAGATCAGTTGAATCGTACTCCAGCTATTGTCTGGACAAGATCAAACTGCTTAAAATCCAATGAAATCCAGTATGGCCGATGGTGGCCATATTGGATTAAGCTCGTCCTTGAAAAACAATCCCAATCCTCCTCTCAACAATGTCAAGGCACTCCCCACATATGAAGTAGATCAGTTGAATTGTTCTCGAGTTATTGTCCGGACAAGATCCAACTGCTTATAATCCAATATGGCTGACGGCGGCCATATTAGATTACGCACATTGCTGAAAAACAATCCCAACCGTCCTCTCACCAATATCAAGGCACATCCAAAGTTTGAAGTTGATCGTTTGAAGTTTGAAGTTGGCTGACGGCGGCCATATTAGATTACGCACATTGCTGAAAAACAATCCCAACCGTCCTCTCACCGATGTCAAGGCACTCCCCAAGTTTGAAGTAGATCAGTGAAATCGTACTCCAGTTATTGTCCGGACAAGATCAAACTGCTTAAAATCCAATGAAATCCAGTATGGCTGATGGTGGCCATATTGGATCAAGCACGTCCTTGAAAAACAATCCTAATCCTCCTCTCAACAATGTCAAGGCACTCCCCACATATGAAGTAGATCGGTTGAATTGTTCTGGAGTTATTGTCCGGACAAGATCCAACTGCTTATAATCCAATATGGCTGACGGCGGCCATATTAGATTACGCACATTGCTGAAAAACAATCCCAACCGTCCTCTCACCAATATCAAGGCACATCCAAAGTTTGAAGTTGATCGGTTAAATCGTTCACGAGTTATTGTCCGGACAAGAAAATCTAAGATCCAAATGCTTATAATCCAATATGGCTGACGGCGACCATATTAGATTACGCACATTGCTGAAAAACAATCCCAACCGTCCTCTCGCCAATGTCAAGGCATACACCAAGTTTGAAGTTGATCGGTTGAATCGTTCACGAGTTATTGTCCGGACAACAAAATCTAAGATCCAACTGCTTATAATCCAAAATGGCTGACGGCGGCCATATTTGATTACGCACATTGCTGAAAAACAATCCCAACCGCCCTCTCACCAATGTCAAGGCACACCCCAAGTTTGAAGTTGATCGGTTAAATCGTTCACAAGTTATTGTCCGGACAAGAAAATCTAAGATCGAACTGCTTATAATCCAAAATGGCTGACGGCGGCCATATTGGATTACGCACATTGCTGAAAAACAATCCCAATCGTCCTCTCGCCAATGTCAAGGCACACCCCAAGTTTGAAGTTGATCGGTTGAATCGTTCACGAGTTATTGTCCGGACAAGAAAATCTTACGGAATTACGGAATCACGGAATTACGGAATCACGGAATTACGGAATTACGGACACCGGTGTTTCTAAGTCCCCCCCCCCCCCTACTAAGTAGCGGGGGACAATAACATGAGGGTGAGACTCACAAAACCCATAGGCTTCCACCAAGCGATTGAGAAATATGCCGAGAATGTGCAACATATTAAGGTTATACTAATCATCCAGAATTGTCCTTTTTAGAAAATATGATCAATTCTGCATGTATAACAGCTACATTCAAGAATATATATAACAAAATCATATCTAGATTAATATACAAAAAGGGTCATAACTCGGTAGTTATTTTTAGGCTTCTAGAATACAAGTAGATAAATAAGTTTCCAAAATTTGAAAGCTGTATTGAGCACAGTTCTTCAGATATAACTCGTTACATTTAAGCATATCCAAGATTATTACACCCAAAAAGGGACATAACGCCATAAAATAATGGCTGAGACGATGATTTCTTTGTATGTTTCTAGAATACAACTAGATAAATAAGTTTCCAAAATTTAGCACCTGTACACGGATTTGCACATGTAACTTGTACATTCAACTACAGATCACAAAATCGGAGATTATTACATCCGAAAGTGCCAGAACTTCATAAAATATGGGCCGAGACAACTTATTTTTTTTGTTGGCATCTAGACTACAACTGGATAAAAAAGTTTCCTCATAATCTGGTAGCTGTAGTAAAAACAGTTAATTATATATAACTGGGTTCATTCAAGCATATATCCCAAAATCAAAGATAACTGCACCCGAAAAGGGGCATAACTCTGTAAAATAAGGGCCGAGTAATTTTCTGAATATAGTATAGGTATATCGAACACAGTTCTGTAGATATAGTTGGTTACAATTCAAGCATATATGACAGAAATAGAAATTAATATATCTGCAAAGAGGCATAATCCGAGGGGAACCACTCTCGATATCTGATTTAGCACTAGATAAATAAGTGTTCAAAATTTGGTGGTTGTTGTGTCAAGCAGTTTTGCCTAGAATGCGGTAACGGACGGACGTACGCCTCCACGTACATGGCGACGGGTGAAAAAGGATTTAAGACAAAAAAATACCTCAACTTTTCATGTATCATTTCTACTATTGCATGTTAATTTTATCCGTTAGTTTGCAGTACACAGGCACACACAGGCACATTTTCTTAGTCTTAGTCAAATTTTACTCGCATATGATGCACTGGTGGTGGTGTGTGCATGTGTGTGTTGTTGTTTTTTCGCGTCCAGTAAACCATCTTCACATTGATCGCGGATACATAGATGTAAGGAAGCCTGTATTGCTCATATCCTCACATTTTCATTGTGTAGATATCTCAATGATGGAGATTCTCTATGGCTGTCTGTTGGTAACATTATTGCTGTCTGGCTGTCAGAGTTATCAGTGGGACCCTTTCTGCAGGAGTAAGTATTCACCTTAACCTATATAAGAAAAGTACAGTCAATATAAAGCACAGAGTGTAGCATTGATTTCATTATCAGAATAAAACAAGCCAACTGGTTGCAACACATGATACTTAAACAACCTCCGAACATGGTTGTCTTTCATTATGCCAGACAGGACACCCCTGCCAGAATGCAATTATTGATATAGCCCAGAACCAACGTACATTTAGCAGGCCAGTATTCTTGATCAAACTTACGCGATATAATGGTATCTGATTCCACCCGGCTATAGATCTGTGATTTCCATTAAAAACGGTGTTCACTTTCGAAAAAAACAAACAAACAAAAAAAACCCAAACAATGTGAAGTGGTTTTTCGTTAACTAAATATGGGTTGATTTAGGCCAACTGTTATTTGCAAAACATGCTTAGCTAGTCTGCGGTGAATTAGGCTCAATAGTGCTGCCTCAATCAGGAAATCTGTCAGTTGTAGGTCGCTCCTCGCGCAGTCATATGACAGAACAGCCCTGTGCGGAGAGTGCCAAAAGACTTTATCGGGTCCAAGATGCCTGGCGTACGGCAAAGCTATAATCGAAGTGCCGTAGCTTTGTATGGAAATTGATACTTAAACTTACGTTATTGCATCGGCTTGGACTTGGCGGAGGGCCCATGTCTGCTGGATATCTTGCAGCAGTGTTTTATTTCTATCCATCAATGGTCTTGTGCAGACCAAGGCAGTCCAGTCAGAGAAACTCTCCATGACTGGGTTTTAAAACAATGATCAAAGAATCTTTGAAACCCAGGTAAGTCGTACCGATATGAACATTTTTTGAAAAACAGACACCAGACGGGTTTTGTCTCTGCTGTCTTAGACACAACAAACAACTGATGGAAAGAAATAAACACTGCTTCAATGTGTCAAATAGACCAGGACCCTCAGGTGAAGGTCATTGCTGATGCAATGAGTGTAGTAGACCGAATTTCGGATTTTTTTTTGCTTACAAGATTTATTTAAAATTTTCGAGACCATAACGGTATTATACGCAACGTTAAATAACACTGCATGCTCAATGAACCAGAACAGGAATCGCATTGATCCATGTTCGTGTATCTAGGTCATAAATTTAGATGTTATTCTACCACACCCGATGTGTTTTATAAATTGGCGGGCCAAAGCATTTTTTGTCGAGTATAGGGTTGTTAATCCAGTTTTAAATACACGAGATCATCTTTCTTTTCAAGAAACATCTCCACATTGTGCCGTTTTCAGTATGGTAGAATAAAAATAATTCCTTGTTTACTGTGGTAAAATACGGCCTGAGTGATCAAACGTGAAGACTCATGCTATTGTAGCCCGATCTATTCTAGATGTTTACTGTGGTAAAACACGGCCTGAGTGATCAAACGTGAAAACTCATCCTATTGTAGCCCGATCTATTCTAAGTTTTTCTATCACAGTAAACAAGGAATTATTTCTTAATTCGATAGATTTATTGAAAAACCCGACAGATTGTGATTGGTCAGTTTCGAAACAAGTATCTCGTGAGATTTATTAATTGTTTCACTTTGTATTTTCTAACAGATAATACTTTCATCAAAGATGTGACGGCCTACTGTAAGAAACACCCCACGGCCAAATTTCCCGTTCCCGAAGACTGTTCTGCTTACTATGACTGCAGTTACAAGTACGGGATCATACCCCGGTATTTCTCACAGTACATGAGGGTCTGTGATTATACGGAACTATTCGATCCTATAACGGAGCGTTGTCGGAGCTTCTATTCCGTCAGCTGTTGTGGACGTTACGAACCCAAGCCTCCGTGTAAGTATATACTTCCATCGTCTCTTGAATTTTACTGCTGTGAATGTGTTTCGTCAAATTGTTTCGTCAATTTGTCTGATGTGTAAAAGATAGAAACGTTAACTGTGATTGGTGAAGAAGTTTGTTCCGGTTTGGTAAAAAACTTAAACGAAACCAGAACAAATCACATGAACGCTTCCACTATTGACCGTCTACCACGGTTCGTTTTAATTGAGCAAATCTCGTACGTCATTTGTAACTATTGTAACTATTCCATATAACAAGACGTGGCAATCATGGACAGGTTAGCCTTGGGAGCATAGGGGCCTAAAAATGGTTAAATACACACGTCTAGTCCGTCATACAATATTCAGTCGTCCTCCATTAATGAATTCCCGTGTCCATCATCTAACGTCTGATTCTACATAGTTCCCAACTACAATATATGTTACATTCACAATTCACTCCTGGAAATGTCTTCCCAAACCATTCCCTAGGACGACTGTATACCACCTACGTCCGCTACCCATGTACATGTCGCACATTCAAATTGCGCTCTATTTTTATAATGTCACCCGCAATTTGCTGTAAATGTTCATTATGTAATTTCATTTCTTTTCATGTTTTATCTAATGAATGGGAGAAACACAATAAGCTATGCTTAATGTCAATCCCAAAGATTCCAAAATAAAGTTTACATTAAAAAAAAAAAAAAAAAAAATCGACTGATTCGCATAAGAGCATTAGCACACAAAATAATTAGGGTATATATTTTAGGCAGTTTGAGAAGGGACACTTTAGTAACGCGAAATCCATGTCTGCATGCCCTATCAGTGGCTGGGAATATTTAGCTGTATGAGAAGTAATATATATATCAATTTAATTGTCTTGCAGGCGAGTACCGGAGTATGAAATGTCAGTTTGTCCACTGTGAGCCGTGCACCTTCAACAGACCAAGCTGTGTAGGATATAGGGATGGGTACCACCCGGACCCTTTCAGAAACAACATGTATTTCCAATGTTTCTACGAGAGGACTGTAAATGGCCAGGTTCAGAAGTGTCCCGAAGACAGTTACTTTAACAAGAGTCTTCGAATATGTGTTACAACCTGAGTGATTGATTTCATTTCCAGAAAAATATGTTGCAGCACACTTTTGGTTCGGAAAACGTGCGACGGCATATTGTGCCGCTTTGCGCCTTCTATATAAACAAGGATTCATGAGCTGCTCCACTGAGATAATTCTCCAGTGACCTAGCTAGGTTGCAGTAGTTGTCGTTGTTTGAAAATAAAACTACACATTTTTACTAGAATAGTTATCTCTCGCTCTTTCATATACTGGCACCGCGATGACAGTGGGTATAACAAGAATACGTTTTATGTGTATGTTGGCGATAGATACACCTCCTATACCTCGTAGTGATAAAGGCAAGTGTGGCAACTCTCGTGTTGGACGTGGGGCATGGATAGTGGAGTAAAAACTTCCTATCATGATGTGTATTTTGATTTTTAAGCGCGTTTTTTAGAATTTCCCAGTCGAAGACGTGGGTGGCCTTAAAAAGGATCGCTGAGAAGCTCCTGAAAGGACAGTTGATTTTCCTTGTGGGATGGAATTTATTTGACCAACTGAAAAATCTGTGGGCATGGTTAGTGGGGTAAACTCATTTTCCTGGCGATGTAGGATGTGGGTTAAGAAAAAAGAGGAATAATAAATAACAAGACGTTCTCTCTCGTAGACGTGCATGGTCTTAAGAAAGGCCGTTGGACGGTCCTGGAAGGGCCGTTGAAGTTGTTTCTGCGATACAGCATCGTAGGAATTGTTCGCCGCCCAAGATTAGGGCATCCCTGAGAGCAGAATATAACCAGAAGTAGCTACAGATGGCACATATCTGGCCTGGAGAAAGTCTCTCCTTCACAGCGCCCATAAGTTTGACAAGAATCGTTCGGCGGCCTCCGTTTTCGCTATCCTGGAGTGGTCCATACAATCATAGAATGATCCAAAAATTGGCCTTGAAACAGTCGGCGAACATGGTATCGCCAATTCACACGAGCTTGGAGCGGCCGTGGTTCGTTTGTTTAAGTTGTAGTGCTCCCTGCGAGGCAACCACAGATGGCCTTACCCTTCGTAGTCCAGTTCTTGCAGGAAGCAACCATATAGGAATCCAGGAATACTATTGATATAATGCCATACAGTCATCAATTTACAAAACTTTCAGCACGCATAGTCTGGAGAGAGTTTCTAGGAGATAATGTTATTGCTTAAGGTGACTTCTTTAGCCTTGGTCTCCATGGAATCAGGCTGGCGAAAAAGCGATAAGTTGATGCCTTTTGCAGACGAGGACGTTAACAGTTGGACATACGCTGCATTGCCCATCAGCTTCATGGTATCCCCAATGAGGGACTTCAGGGATTCGCATCTGTCCTTGCCGGCAAGCTTACGAGTTGGTGTTGTCAAGGCATTCTAGACAGGCCTCAAGTGTAAATTTCATCACCACAGACGAGGTATCATTGCAATACGGGGATGCCAAGCATATATCGGAAGTGGGTCAGGATGTCATACTTCTGGCATATGCACGCATGCAGACACCCATGTCCTCGCGACACATCCCTGCATTCTGAACAATGAGCAGACATTCGACAAACATCGGTTTTAGTCACTCGGTCACATGAACATCACACTTGATGAACCAAAAAAATCTTGGTGCATACCGCATCCATGATCGGGTGCGGTCACAGTGTATTCGTAATTCAATGCCTTCAAGCGTGGTCTCCTAGCACAACACATCTGGGTTCACCTATCACTGTCCCTTGTACGTGTATAATTTGATTTTCTACGCGATTATTTTTTCAGACAAGTCCGATGTTAAGAAAGGTGTCATGTGCTGTAACCGGTCTGGTTAAGGGAATCGACATTGGGGGCTCAGTTATAATCATGCCAGTAGAAGTTTTTGGAAGTGAAACATTATAGATCGTTTACCAATGAACTCAATCCAATTCGCAGGTGGTGTCAATCTCTGATAGACTTTTGCATATTGGTATATTTTGATCATTGAAATGATGAGCAAATCTTGGAATGTAAAGCACAAAGCGAGATCAGGACTGGATAGTTTGGCGGATGGTGTAGCGTCGTTGTCCTTGGGATTCGAGGGTGTCCAGAAACTCACAGAAGGTCATGGTGGGAAGGCCAACACTAACAAGACTGTCTCCGAATAGTCTAGCATATGGGCAAGCAGATGCCCAACACGTCCAATACCGGACAGCGCTGCCCTGTCGGGACATCGATACATTTGTCCGTCAGTTCTTCGAAGATGGGTTTTGTGGAAAACGCCGCTGTGATATTTGCAGCTCGTTGCATCATCACAAATGCTGTCATGGCGGTGTACGTTCGAAGAGCGTTGAATACAAGCATCTAGTCCGTCATTCAATATTCAGCCGTCAAAAAACGAATACCTAATATATAGTCTTTCTTCAAGAGAGAAGCAGAGCAGTGGAGAGTATTCAATGATGCCGGCAAGACATCGTGATGTTCCAAATATCAAATCAGTTTCGCTGATCAGTATTCTTAATTGATATGATCTTCCTTGTAAAATTCGTTATCTAGAGAATGACGTGTCTCAGTCAATCTTTGATTGTGACTGTTCATGTGAACATGAAGAGGATCTTGAAGTCGATGGAAAGACCGTATGGCATTTTTTGAAACGGTAGAACTGCATAATTGCTCATTTCGAAAAAACACGAAAAATATTTCACATTTTGCCCTTATTATAGTTCAAATATATGATGGACTGGGATGACAATGATCTTCTTATGGGACCAGGATGTACACAACGATATTGACCCGAAAGAAGGTTTTCACCGCGTCCAATTTTCTTGTGCCAACCCGCAGAAATCATGGGCCATCCATCTACTGGGCATGGAAACTTGTTTTTGACTGTCTAATAATGTGATCTACTTCGTGACACTGATCTACTTCAGTTTAGCAACAGTCAGAATGCCTTAAATTCCGTTGGTTCACCAGTTAAAATGAATTTATCTCAGAGAAAAGTGAAAGTCTTTACTCGACAGACTGTAATATGCCGTGTCATTCAGAGTCTGTTTTGTGACATGCCTTGATGCCCGAAGCAATAAAATCTTGAGGAAGTGCCTGTCAGATAGAAAATGAAGACAGATGTATAGTGGTTTGCATGATAAAGGTGATCATTAGACAGTTCCGCTTTGAAAATGCAAGATGCGCTATAGGCTATATGAATGAACGTCTGTATACCTGGTACATATCATTAGTCAAGTTATTAGTAACATTGTGCCTTGTTCCTTGTCGTCAGGGCGACAGACGGTATTCGCTCACTTCGCTAAGTTCTCACAGGCACTTGCAACCTTATAAAAGTTTCAGTGGACTAAACTT
Organism: Hanleya hanleyi; assembly: GCA_036873755.1. Taxonomy (NCBI): domain Eukaryota; kingdom Metazoa; phylum Mollusca; class Polyplacophora; order Lepidopleurida; family Hanleyidae; genus Hanleya; species Hanleya hanleyi. The sequence goes on from JAVTVY010007799.1 coordinate 21,339, forward strand.
CAGCCGTAACCATTTAGCAAGCGTCAATCCGACATTCGTTATTTAGCCGTCGTCCATATAAGTATTTCCGCGTCTACAACCGAAAAACCTATTTCATATGACAGCCAGCACCGATTTCAAATGTGTATGAAATAAAAATAATAAAAACACATGATATTTCTTACAAGAGAGAAGCTAGTGATCAATGGTTTTTCAATGTTAGCAACACGTGATGTTCTTCACATAAAATTGTTATCGATGACCATTATTCTTCATTCAAATGCATTTCCAAGTCGTTTTCCAGTGTATGTATACACTATTCATTACACTATTTGTGTCTATTCATTTCAACACCATGAAGAAGTAAAACACATGATATTGATATTCAAACGGCCCCTAGCACCTCCAGACATCGTGCACGCTACGATCGTATTTTGCCGTCAGCGCCAACGGTACGATTTTTGAAAAACTTGGAATGGAGGACTTGGTTGGTATTGCTGTTTGACAAGTTTCTGCAACAATATTCTGTGGCGTTGATTGAAACAGTCAGTTTGCACATGATCTAGCAAAAGCTACCATGCGAGATATGTATACGCCGTATAATATTCAGCTAGGTCTTCCTAGAATATTGCTTTACGGAAATGGGTAACTATGTCAAAATTGTAATCGTCTCTCCTGTATTGTCGTATAGTCGAGGTGAAGAAGAAACCCTGCTCAAGACGTACACTCCCATACTTGGCCGTTGGCTCGCAACTGAAATGTTTGATCACTCAGCGGCTTACATAGACGAACAGCGAAAGGCCTCATTTCAAATTTTAATTCAATCCATCGTGAAATTTTACAACGATTTAGGGGGTAAATTTGGCGTTTCCTTTCATTCATATGACGATTTGTGCAAACGAAGGCTCATAAACTAGGATGATTTGACTTGATATGAGATTCTGTTGTACAAATATTGGCAGATATTTTGAGCATTTCATAATTAACTTGCGCCGACAGATTTTTTTCGTGTGGTCGAAAATCTTGAAAATTTACAACTATTTGGGGATCGATTTCATGATGGGTTGTGCATGCAAAGGCTCCCAACCTAATCAGACCAGACTCTGATTTTATATTGGAGTCACTTGTAAACATGTTTTAAGAATTTAAATATGTTTTAAGAATTTAATTGGTGTCTATATATCCTTGATTTTGATCTGGTTGAAAATCTTGAAAAGCTCTGGTCTCCAGAAGATAAACCGGAAGTGGTAGTTCTGTCAGTTGATTGGTTAACTGGGCCACAATTGACAAACAGGAAGTGGCAATCACATAATCTGATTGGATAGATTATGAAAATTAATAAAAAAAAAAAATCAATTTCAAATAAAAACAAATTCATATTGATGTTTTTAAATTTATTTTAATATTTATTGGAAATATACGTAGACATCCACCATCCAATATCCCCCAGGCTAGGCAACTGTGAATAGTTGGTATTATGCACATCCCCCGTTGACTAACGAGATACTAAAGCCCGGCGCACACGAGAGCTATCCCGTAAGCAAACGGCCTCATATGCCTGTTAGCTCAGGGGCTAGCTCTCGTGTGGTTTCAGCGCACACGGCGAGCAAAAGGTTCACCGAATTGATTTAAGTTCCCGCGGAACACCACCTTCAAGATCACGTGATCGATCATGTGACCGGGCTCGCGTAAAATGGTCATTTTGAACAGTCGTGCGTATAAATCACGTGAAAAGAAGATGCGTTTCATTGGCTGGTCGAATAAAATGGCTGAGCTGCTAGCTTACGTTCGCCGCACACGTTGAGGATTTCGCCTCAGGAGGCAGAATTATCAAACAAGTTTGATATTTTTCTCCCGGCCTCGTGAGGTGAAAAACTCACCAAAAACTGCTCGCACATGAGAGCTAGCCCCTGAGCTGACAGGTAATTGGGGCCGTTAGCTCAGCTGATAGATCTCGTGTGCGCCGGGCTTAAGCAGGGAGTATGAGATTTGCTGAAGCCCGGCGCACGCGAGAGCTTTCCCCTCATCTAACGGCCTCAATTGCCTGTTGGCTCAGGGGCTAGCTCTCTTGTGTGGGCAATTTTTTGTGAGGTTTTCGCCTCGCAAGCCCGGCAGAAAAATATCAAACTTGTCGCCAGGCGAAATTCTCACAGTGTGCGGCGAACGTAAGCTAACAGCTCAGCTGATTTCATCGACCGGCCAATGAATCGCATCGTATTTTCACGTGATTTATATTGCCTACGACTGTTCAAAATGGTCATTTTTTTCTTGAGCCCAGTCACATGAAAGACCACATGATCTTGAAAGTGTTTCACGGGAACTGGAACCAATTCGGTGAACCTTTTGCTCACCGTGTCCGCTGAAACCACACGAGAGGTAGTCTCTGAGCTAAAAAGCAATTAAGGGTGAGTGATTGAATATGATTTAACGTCGCTTTCAACTATATTTCAGTCATATCACGACGTTGGGTCCTATTCCTTTTCACACCAGAGAACCACACGGGTGGGGTCCTATTCTCACGGGTGCCTGAGTTAGTCGCCTCTTACGACAAGCTTTCTGCAATTAAGGCCGTTAGCTCCGTGGATAGCTCTCGTGTGCACCGGGCTTTATGCATGCTCAAATTCAGGTGTCTATTGTCTGGCTAGGAGCAAAAAGCTAAGCTGTCAACTCATTCGGCTGAGGCATGGTCTCAAACGCATGACATCATCAATATGTGATATTGGTGTACTCCATCCCTGCGACTGAGAACAAAGAATTCACGCATGACGTCATCAATGTGTGATAAATGTATACTCCATCCCTGCGACCGAGGACACAGAATTGCTTAGTATATATGTATCCCACCCAACCCATAATGCCAAAAAACAGGGACTCGACTTGTTCATCGCATATTTGTCAAATTTGATCGCCACGACGGAGTTTATTAAGGCCACAGCAGTGGGGAGGCTGGATTGGGCATATGTTTATTGATAGCAGGTTTGATTTGATAACAAATACCAACACTATTTATGAATGTTTCTATTTGTGTCTCAAATCTTCACCTTCTGTCAATGTGCCAGTTTACCATCTGAGGTTGGATGACATGCTGGCCTCAATAGTCTCTAGTCTTGGTGGAGCACGCCCTGGACTGATCTTAATTCTGGTATCACCTGAATACCCTGATAATCTCGATGTCGTACAGAGGCGTAGGGAGTTCAAGAAACGGGATAGCAAAACGCTGAGATGTGGATATGTGCCTCCCAATATGCCGTTTGGTATATGCCAAACGATCAGGTTGTGACCATCTTACCTTGAAGTTCCTTCATCTCTAAAACATTCTAGTTGTCATACTTACTGAGTCCTTGCTTGCTTGATCGGTCTTGCTCCCCCTTCTTTCTTTCATGTTGGAACTAACCGATAACCTGTTGAGCCACTACCAAAGGGCCTAACGTGGAAACGCAGGCGGTCTGCACAGATATGTCACGCGGATAAAAGTTTGCAAATGTCGAGCTGGTGGTTCAAGCACATGCTTCCATGATATCATTTGCTGCAAAGTTCTTCCACAGAGTCCAGGACTTTGCGATAGCTAGCCCTGATCTCATGTAATGAAATCATCGATACTAGAGGAAGAGTATCAATGCCAAGTTGGTAAGTCCAGTGAATGACTTTCTTCAACCAAGAAGCGATCATATTTTTCATAATGTCTGCTGATGCGCCCAGTTGCAGTGACAGAAACAGAAGCCGAAGAGAGCCCCTTGACCATTCTGTGCATTGCAGATGCCACAAAGCTCATACTGGGCATAGAAGTCTGTCCTCTTCTTATCGCCAACAAAGTCTGTAAGGGTCAGAATCTGATATAGCCATTGTGAACACAGTCCTTGTCATGTTGAGCCATTCTTCGCAATAATCTCCGGACCAATCCCTGACTTGCGAGGGCATCCTTGAAAATCTGGCACTGTGAAGGTAACCTCAACCTGGTTGAGCCACTACGGGTTGTGATGTACTATTCCGTGCAGTTGCGTTAACAGATTGACCCACTGTGGTAGCTGGCGTGGTGTATCTGTTAGGAACCGAATCAGCAATGGGAACCGAGGAAGACAAGACCACCGTGAAAATACTAGAATGATGATGCAATCGTGTTGTGTTATCTTGTGGAGTACCTGTTGTATGGTCGCAATCGGGGAAAAGACTACGTTACGAAGCCTCCTAACTTGTTGATGCAGGACACTACCTTGGTATTGTCTGTGGCCACCATCAGTAATGATCCCTGTAGTAGGTTGGACCACTGTCGAATTGCCAACATAATCACTCTCAACTCAAGGATGTTGATGTGTAGACTGGCTTTATCTTGAGACCATCTGTCATTTGGCTGTAGCTGTCCCAGATGGGCCCCCAACCCCGTTAATGATGTGCCTGCGAATAAGTGATGTGTTGAGAGTGGAGGATGAAGTGGTACTCCCCCAGGACGTTCTGTCAGCTCTACCACCACCACCACAGGAACAGATGAAGGCCCCGTACTACCGGAATGTGAGGGTTGAGTGACGATGCTTGCAGGAATTAATGAAGATGAAACCGCTCGACGTGTGTTAGGGCTTGAGTCAATGGCAGGAGCCCCAATAAGCTTTGCTATTGCCGTAACGATCGTGACTGGAAGGACAAAAAGTTTTGAATTTCATTCTGAATCTTGTCCCAGCGATCTTCCGGGGGCAGAACTACCTCCCTGTTGGTGTCGAAATTTGCATCAACATACTGACGACATTGGTCCGGCTCAGCTCCGAATTTGTGGGATGAGGAATGAAACCCAACCCTTACTGTCCAGAAGTGTCTTTGAAGTAACTTTGAAGTAACTTTGAAGTGTGGCCATATTTCAACCTTGAAGTGCAAGGCTCAGAGTCAGAAGTGTGCTTGCAGTGTGGGTATTGTTTTGTAGCAATGCCATATAAGGGCATTGAAGTCACAATGAAGTCACAATGAAGTCACAATGAAGTCACTTAGAAGTGTGCCTCAAATATTTTAATTAGGTACTGCAAAGGCACTTCATAGACACTTCCACAGAAGGGTAACCTTCATAGGCACTTCTGAAGTGCTCTTGAAGTACCTAATTAGAATATTTGAGGCACTTCAATGTCCTTATATGGCAAGTCACTTCATCCACTCTTCTACAGAAGGATACCTTTCATATGCACTTCTGAAGTGATCTTGAAGTACCTTTTTAGTATCATAGCAAATCCGTGTGATGAAAAGGTATGTAAAGCCACGAGATATTTACTTTCCCAGAAAAGAATACACAAATATATATTTGAGCACAGAAAGTTTTATTCAGAGAAAATACAGAGTGAGACAGAACAGTACATCATAAAATATTTACAATAAACCGCTAGCACAAATCCTTGAGACAAAATACAGCACAGTTCTTTTTTTTGTATGCATTTACATGCAGTCTTTGGTATGAGAATTTATTGCAGTATTATTATTCAAGGGTGACCGTGTTCTTTTCCAACTTGAACTTGAAGCAGCAGATCTTTCGAAGGATAGTTTACTTCAGTTGCCCTGAGGTCCACTCGGACGTAACCCAACGCTGAAACCCACCAGTCTGAATTGTGAACTTCTTGGCCTGTGGCGATAAATACATGCATATAATTAAAACCTGATCAGTTGTATATATGGTTCCATATGACATGCAATCCAGTTTTTTTTTTTTTTTTTAATACACTCAGGATGATTGAATAGGTTGACTACCATAAAGGATAAAGAATGGAACACATCCCTACGATTTACAAAAGATTGATGAAGATGTCTATTATCCTTTCTTTAGTACTCCATGATATACAACAATGGAGATAAACAGTTTGTGTGATGTTCTAGCCAATATACACTATGAAGAAATCAACCATACCTGCATGTAGGTGTGCTCATTAAATTTCCCATCAGTCGAGTGGCTGCTTGAAGTGAGCCGAGTTCCTTGTTGCAGCTGTATTCTGGAATTATGAAAGTATTGACAAAGAAGCCATTAGAAACAATCATGTGGATTTTGATAATTTGTCTTTTTTTAATTCCTGGTTCAACTAAATCCTCATGCAAGACTTCAAATAACAAATAAATGCTTATTAACTACAAATTGTATTCTTAAATTTTTTAAATGAAATAAATGTATGAAATGAAATATTCTCATTTCTCAAGATGTGGGTAAAAATGTACAATTGAAGTGTGAAGATCCTTAGCTTTGATATATGAGCAGTGCAATCAATAGACAAGGAAAATATAGCCTGTTATAATGATAAAAATTAAGTCTAATCATAATTGATTATACTTTTTCTGATTGCAGCTAAAACAGGTAATGCTAACATTTTATTATCAATATATTCTAAAACTTATTTCTTTACCATTTTGTCAAAAATCTGGTATGGGAATATTCTACATTCTGCAAGGAAAAAAATCAATACAATTTATGAATCAATAAAAAATCAAAACAACAAGATAATTTATTTAGAGCTACCATCCCCCCAACCAGTTAAATCCACCTGTTTTGACATGAACTGAACAGTTTTGTGATAAAAATATCTCACCCTCAGGGGATTTCCTCCAGGGGTGCATGCCAATCTTCATATGAGGTCCCCAAGCCTGGTGTTTCCAAGCTGACAATTCACACAATCATAACAATGGCATTTAATCCACACTGCCTTGATCAACCTGGATAGATCTGAAAGTGATATTGGGACAGATAGATATGGATATTTCGCCATGTTACATGTCCCATTAAATTTGACTGCAATTATAAGGTGGAGTACATTATAATAACCTGCAGTCCATATAGCAAAATATTTATTGAGGCCAATATCAATTTTTTAATATGTCAAGGGAAACTTGTTGATAAAATAAATAGCTGAGACTCTCAGGTCTACATCACTGTTCAGCCCAGTTCTTTGCTTATTAAGTTATGAAAAACAGAAAATTTTTAGTTATATTTATAAGTTACTTACCATATCACTAGCTGCTATCATCACCATCTGCAATACAGTTCTTCAAACCTCCATAGTTCTAGCTTAACAGGAATAAATCCATCTGATTTCTGCAGTTGGAGAGGTCAGCCATTTTGATTGTTATCGTCTGGTGGCGCCCCCAGTGCTCAATTAAATTTTCAAGGGCAGATAACTCCACTCATTTTGGCAAAGACAGTTCAGAATATAAAGATTTTTTGAAACAGAAATTATATATATTATACTTAGTGATAATGATGAAGAGGATAATATAAAGTATTCTTTAATGGGTATTTTTTTTGTTGCTGACATTATGTTAGAACTGATTCTTCTAAAAATATTTTGCCATTTTGTCCAATTTTACTATAAAATCATGGATTTGGAATGACTATAAAATCTGAATTCAACAAGATTTCTTATCTAATATGTGAGAGACTGGTGTTATTAATGTCTTTATTCTATTCAAATAGAAACCCATAGTACTGATCACTTTAAAATATAAAAAAATATGTTCACATTTCTGAGTAATATGTCAGTAACCACATGTGAATATTTTACACAGTTGTAGCTATTTTGAAATGTGAAGTACAAATCTGATGTTTGGTGGTTTCATTGAAATGAGATTTGATGTCACTGAGTGAAATCAAATCAGCCAACTTTAAGCTGGGTTATTCCCAGAGCTAATTAATATAACTGAAACTTGTAAACATGTAGTTCTAATTTATAATGTTATGTTACTGTAACAGTTTGTGGGAAAATTCCAATAATCTAGAAATCCTATTGGATTGAATCTTATAGGATTTTTCAGAATCTATTATAATAGGATTTTTTCAGAATCTTATAGGATTTTTCAGACTCTTATATTTTAGAAGCTCATATGATTTTTTAGAATCTTTAGGATTTTTCAAAATCTTATAGGATGCTAGAAGATATTTTTGCAAGGGGAAGTCCCCCAGGTTATGCTATATAACTGACAAAGTCCAAGAAGTGTCTTTGAGGAGTACCTTAGATTATGCAGAACAAAAACAAAGTCTCAGAAGTGTCTCTGAAGTCCCCTAAGTTTTGCTGAAGAACTGACAAAGTCCAAGAAGTGTCTTTGAGGAGTACCTTGGATTATGCCGAACAAAAACAAAGTCTCAGAAGTGTCTCTGAAGTCCCTCATTTTTTGTTATGAAATTGACAAAGTCCATGAAGTGTCTTTGAGGAGTCCCTTGACTACTGCCTTTTTCTAATGAAGTACCTTTGAAGTGTGCCAATATTTTTCTCTGTCGTTGAAGTGCCTTTCAAGTGTACTCTTCAGAGGCACTTCTAGGCACACTTCACATGAAGTGTGACACTTCTGGACAGTAAGGGAAATGCTGCAGAATTTCCACGATGAAGTGAATCTGTGACCTGTGTTGCGGCGTTTTTGTACCCCCGAATGAGGATGTCGTCTATGTATGATTCGATGTCGATGACCCGTAAATGCAGCAGTCATGACTGGAGATGTGGTGCAGGTGAAACACCATGGGGTGACTGAGATGCCGAGCAGTAGTCCCTGCCACTCGAATCGCCTCCCGGCAATGACAAAGCATAGATAGCAATGATGGTTAGGATGAATGGATCTATGGAAGCTATCCAATCCCCCCCGTTGTAGATGGTACTGCTGTCGTCTTGAAATGAGGTCCTGGTGTAAGATACTTCTTGTTCAGTAGCTTCATATTCATGATCATTCTTAGTTGGTCCATGCCTTTCTTGGGGATTAGGAAGACCCGACTGTAGAAATCTGTTCTCGGATGCTGGTAATTCCCGAAAATAAAAAATTTACATGTAATTTTTACAGTTTTAAACTAAAACTTACCTTACTGACATATGCGTTCGTGTGCAAACACGGATTAACAAGTGAAGAAATTAAAACAATAGCACAGTTCATTTCCCGCCTAATCACCCACGCCAGCACTCAATCACAATAGATCTCCACTTCTTACGCCTAGATGTAAAGATCCCAAGCGGGGAGGTCGGGTGCCACTAGGACCATTACTCTGTCAGTAAGGCAAGTTTTAGTTTAAAAATTACATGTAAATGTTTTATATTTTTTACACAGTAAAACTGACCTTACTGACATATGCGAGAATCCCATAGCAGGACGGAGGGAAGTCAAAGTGACAGTGACTAATGGCGCGAGGATTAGACGGATACCAGCATGAGACTTCATGCTGCCCATAAAGCTTAAAATAAGCATGGACTTCCATAAAGACTCAATAGTAACAGAGTCATATAACGGTATCGTAAACACTGTTACTATAGTAAGCCCAGACCTCCCAGGCTAATCGGCGCTGGCATAATGGAAGTTATATACACGCTCCCCCCCTTTTTTCCTAGAAAAAGGTTTTTATATGGAAACGTGTTCTTACCATTAAAAACCGATATAAACACACAGGTCTCTAGAGACTGTGAGTCGACCCGACCCCGGTGATTCGCTGTGCTGTCACTAGGGTCCCAACAAATATAGATCGTCCTAATGAGAGTCCCATCCTCAAATAGTATTATAACAGAGCCATAAGACATGTACATGTAAAATAACTATAACAGAGCCATAAGACATGTACATGTAAAATGAACATGTACCTCAATTATATTCCATTATTATTTAATGTTTGTTTATTGTGAATTTGTATTATAAGTATGGAGTTATTAGTTACTGATAAATGTATACACTTCTCCCTCACTATACCACGGCCCTTTATAGCGCGCGTTTCAGTTTAACACGGTACTGAATGTGTCCCCCGATTTTTTTGCCTAATTTGCACTCGTAAAAAAAAAAAAAAAAAAATATTTTTGCACTCTTGTTGGTGAAAAAATACATGGGAAGGTTTTTTATTCACAAATAATAATGAATGAATGCAAAGTTTTACCTTTGAATAAAGTTGAATGAATGGCTGAGTGGCTTACATATAACAATGATGTTTGTGGTGATTTTAAAAATATTGTATAATTTGTAAAAATAATTTCCCGTAAAGATTGTTTACGGGCGACTGGCGCACGTGGTGCTGATAAATTGTATACTGTGAACGCTTGGCCTTGAATAAAAGCCTAACTTGTTGTCCTGGCAGGGATCCTTGAGGCTTATAACACGTTTAATTATGATCTCTGTGTTAATTACTCGGATTATGAACACAGAAAATGAGTCCAGTTGTTCGCGGGAACAGGAAGTGGCATCTTGAACTCCGCGCACTTTGACCCTGCAGAGCGAGGCCCTGATAAAGCAAGCCGCATTTCGCACCTCAATAATCCCCTATTGTTTTACGTTATTTTGTATCGCGGTACCATCCTCTCCCAGGGTGCTTTGCGCTACACTGCATTTACTACATGGAGAGGCGCGAAGCAGAACGTAATGGATGCCTGGTAGAGCTTGTCGCGGTACATGTTCTAAAATGTCTCTTCAAAAACCTTTATATACAATAAAAATTTAATCAGAAATCAATCAGTATCTTTACGATGTCAGCCAACGTAAGAAAACGAAAAGCATTCTCTGTTCAAGAAAAGTTGTCCGCTATAGACCGCGTTAAGAAGGGGGAGACCCAGGCAAAAGTTTCCCGAGATCTCAGTCTAGCTGAATTCACGTTACGGGGATGGCTAAGGAGCGAAGAAAAACTTCGTACTTTCGTGGACGAGACGGACGGAACCGATGGACTGAAGAGGAAAAAAACCAGGACAGCAAAAGACCCCGCCTTAGACTCTGCCCTATTCACCTGCTTTGCCCAAGAACGTGAACAGAAAATCCATGTCTTTATTTGTCTTACGGTGTGCTTGTTAATTATAGACTGGTTGCCCCACTTTAACGTACACATGGCCCAGTTTCCACGTGGCCTAGTTTCCACGTGACTGTTACCTTGGAGTGACAGCTGACACGAGGTCAGGCCGCCATCTTTGTTATGAGGACTCTTCCTGGTGTTTCATTCGGTAGCAGTGCGCGGCATTTGAATGTGGAATAACATCGTTAGTCCGAATTAATATCCAGCTAAATAAACTAACTGCAAGCTGGGATCTTCGAAGTGTAACTGTTTTGGTACATTCAAAGTTTTTACGTGAATTATCGGACTTCGCGACCCCTCACTGCCGATTTTACTGGCATGTCTGAGCGATATCAACAAAGAAATAAACAAACAACTTTGTGAGTAAAATAAATAAATATTATTACTACGTTGACTATTTCATTTGTATGGTCCTCACACATCAACCAGTTCATTGTGTACCTGTCAAGACTTGAGCTATTGTTCATAAATAAACAACTCCATTATGTCCGCTTGTCACGCTGAGCTGTGTAACTCGCAGCGACGGGAGATTGACATCCTGACCATTTAACAAAGGATTCATTTTAGCGCGGTTCACGTATAGTGCGGATGATGTTTTGTCTCCCAATCGGCGCACTATATCGAAGGAGAAGTGTACACTCAATATTATGTAACACATGTTATAACTAGGATTTAATGCTATGAGTTTACTTTTGTAATAAGATTTTATGATAACAGTTCTATTAGTTCATAGCTCTTGAAAGTTGACATTTAATTAGTGTTGTTAGACCATTTCTGATCAGCTGGTGCAAAGACAGGAGCCAGGTGTCAATTGTAGTCAGACTGTCATTTTAGTATAAGATAATCCCTTGTTGTTATTAGGTCCCTACTGTTAATTGAGATGTCATACTGAATGAACAGGATAGCTGGCAGACATGACAGGACGTTAGGATTACTTGAACAATTGTTGAAAGTGTGTTATGATTGTTAAGAATGTCTACCTGTGGATTTCACTAAAACTATAATGTATATAAATATGTATGCAGTAGGAAACCAAGTCAGTTCACTTTTAGAATTCATCTTGGCATGCGACTTTGCAGCGCCAAGGCAGTTAGTAAATATAAGTTATATAGGTAACACTTGTAAATGTAGGTTGCTATATGTACTAACATATAGTTTCTGTAATAACTGGAAGTGCTGTATAATTGTGTATATTAGAATTAATATTACATCAAGGTTAGATAATTAGATCAGGGTAAATAAAGCTAGGTTGTGTTATATTTAACATGGACTACGACTTACTTATTAATGTGATAACCAGTGAGCCAACCAGGTTATAGATGATGGAGATACCCGGCCTGTAATCTTCTAAGATTGACAGACTTTCCCAGTACAACTGCTCTTAGCTCCCCAAACTAAGAGATTTCAAACCGGAATATATATATGATGACATCGGAATTTCAACGAATGGTGAACACCCAAGGAAAAACAACAGAAGAATGATTAGACGAAGATGAAATAATTCAAGCCGCCTTTGATGACTGACAGAACCAGCTAAGGAGCCTGATTACCAAGAAAGAGTGACAAACACCAAGAGTAAGTATAATCGCCATATGATTTACTAACTAGCTTGTTTTATCTATCTTGTCTTGGAAATTCAAAACTGATTTGACCTTAAAACAGTAAAATGGCCAGCTGGAAGTGCAACAGACACAACTGTCAAAAAGTAGGTAGAGCTTACAATAGCATACATTGTCAAGTGAGACCTAACATTTCTCTCACAACACCCCTTGAGAAAAGCTCAGTGCATATCAAGGTTGGCAAGTTAAAAACACATGCTTTAATCGACACAGGGGCAAGCATCTCTTGCATTTCACAACGGTGTTTGCAGAAAGCCTACCCAAATACAGTCGCTAATGCATGTAATTTACGAGCCATTACAGGTGTTTGTGGTGAAGTTCATTCTGTGTTAGGCGTAGTGAATTTACCAATTCAATTTGAAGATATTGAAGAGCTCAATGGAGAATTTTATGTATTTAAAACATTACACAAAGATGTAATTTTAGGAGAGGATTTCCTAAGGAAATATGATACAAACATTGATTTTAAAAGGAACAGACTATTGCTTTGCAATGGTCAGTTTAACATTTCCATGGCGACTGAAACGAACAACAAAACATATGGACATAAAGAATCTGGGAGTGCCAAAACAACAGACATTATTCTGGTTAAACCAAAGCGTGAAATAAATTTTCCTGTATATGTACCTGAAGCAGGTGATGGAAATTTGATCTTATTGGAACCAATAGAATCACTTTCAGCAAAATATAGCATTGCAGGTGCGCGCACTGTCGCAAAAGTTAGAAACAAAATGGCTATTTACAAAGTAATGAACCCATCCAACCTTCCTGTCTATATCGAGAAGCATGCAACAATTGCCACATTTCACGTAGTTACACCAGACTCTATTACAACTATGAAACAAGAGAATACGTCAAACAACTCTGCTGATGTAAATTTCATGGAAGGAGACACGAAAAGTGATGCTTACTATGCCAACCTAGCAAGAGACCTAGGAATAACACTAGACGATTCCATACTTACACCCAAGCAAAAGGAGTCATTTTTAGCATTTCTTGGTCGTAACCGTGATGTTTTTGCCAAAGATATGAGTGAATTAGGCAAAGCTAGTGCTCATTATCACAGAATTTTCACTAAAACGGAAAAACCGATTTATTCACGTCCATACAGACAAAGCCCCCAGACAAAACAGTGATGTGATGAATTAGTGAAAGAAATGCTGGAAAATAACATAGTTGAACCATCACTATCTGAATGGTCATCCCCTGTAGTGCTTGTGAAAAAGAAAAATGGAAAATATAGATTTGCAGTAGACTATCGCAAGCTGAATGCGATCACAGAACCAATTTCTTTTCCCCTCCCATTGTTATCAGATGCTATCGACTCTGTAGCACAGGCAAAGTCTAAAATATTTTCTGTTCTTGACCTGGCAAGTGGTTTTTGGCAAATTCCACTACATGAAGACACGAAACCAAAAACCGCATTTACGACGGATCAGGGAAGGTTCCAATTCCGAGTTCTTCCGTTTGGAATGAGAAATTCGCCCGCGAGCTTCAGTCTCATGATGTCACAGGTCCTTGCCGGCCTTACTTATCTTCACACCCTATGCTATATAGATGACATTTTATGCCATTCAAACACATTAGATGAACACATGGTCAATCTTGGACAAATTTTCTCTCGCTTACGGGAAGCAAATCTTAAATTACAACCGCCAAAATGTGCATTTGCACAGCGGCAAGTTCCATATCTAGGACACGTGCTAAGTGATCAAGGTATTCATGTGGATGAAGCCAAAGTTCATGCTGTTAAATCATTTCCCAGACCAAAATCACAGAAAGAAGTTCGAAGTTTCCTAGGTTTATGCAATTACTATCACAAATTTGTACAAAATTATGCTTCAATAGCATCCCCCATGAATCAACTTCTTCAGAAAGACGTTAAATTCAAATGGACCGATGACACTGAAAATTCATTCAAAGCACTCAAACAAGCACTTGTCTCAGCCCCTATATTAGCATATCCAGATTTCCAAAAAGAATTCATTATTTCAACAGATGCGTCTGATAGTGCAATAGGATATGTTTTAGGTCAAAAAGATGAAAAAGGCAATGAACATGCTATAGCCTTTGGCGGACGATCCCTGCGCGGTAGTGAAAAGACATGGCATATCTCAGAGAAAGAAGGTCTTGGACTAGTCGAGTCAGTTCGTGCCTTTCGTCCATACATCGCAAATGCTCACTTCCGTGTTTTCACGGACCACATTGCCCTCACTTGGTTAAACAACATAAAAGCTAACAAAGGTAGACTAGGCAGGTGGGCTCTTGAGCTTCAAGAGTACAATTTCACAATTCAGTACAAGCCAGGAGCTAAAAATGGAAATGCTGATGGGTTGTCTAGAAGAGAATATGAAGCAACCACAACTGAAAGTACAGAAGAAACCATTGTGAGTAGTATAGAAACCACATATTTATCAAATACAGAGAATCAGAATGAGCCAATTGAGGCAACTCTGACATACAGGGAACCAAAACATGCTCATTTAGCAACTATATGTCCAAAAGATACAATTGTTGTGGCACAAGTCAATACTGAAATTGTAATTTCAAATCCATTTTTGGAGGGCACACAACGTGAGTGTCCTGATTTGGCCCCGATCTTTGCCTACAAAGAAAATGGTGATCTACCGGATGATCCAAAACAGAGTCGTCGCTTAGTTGCGGAAGCATATCATTATGTGATTGAGGACGGAATTCTGTATCATTTCTTTAATACAAAAAATAAAAAGGCTGCCGATTCTTATACCAAACAGATAGCTGTTCCTAGAGGTAATCGCAAAGATATACTCCAAGCCTATCATGATTCAGTGCTAGGAGGTTGCCAAGGTCAAGAAAGAATGTATGCTGCTATAAGATCCAAATATCATTGGGATAAAATGTACACAGATGTGTGTACCTATGTACGTACATGCACGACATGTCAACAGATCAAAACAAATGTTCATGATAGGCCTGCACCACTTAAACCCTTGCCATATGAACGTGCTTTCTCGCGGCTTCATATTGACATACTCGGCCCACTTCCAAAAACTCCGGATGGTTCCAAATATCTACTCCTTGTAGTGGATTCTTACAGCAAATGGCCAGAATGTTTTCCTATGAAAACCCAGGAAGCCACTGAAGTTGCATCCATTCTATACCGAGAGATTCTCACACGTTATGGGTCACCAGACAAATTAGTCAGCGATCGCGGTGCTCAATTCATGTCCAAACTCATAGCAGCCATGACAGAACTATTCAACATCAAACATGCTAAAACTAGTTCATATCATCCTGCAACCAATGCTACATGTGAAAGAATGAATCGCGTCATTGAGCAGGGTCTAAGAGCCTACATCAAGGAAGATCAAACTGATTGGCCAGATCATATACCAGGTATTATGATGGCATACCGCATGACCCCAGTCACTCAATCAACTGGCTTATCTCCTTATCAAATGCTGTTTGGTAGACAGATGAGAACACCAATAGATACCACTCTAATTCCAAAAGAAACACTGTCAAAGGATCATAGAACATACTTGTCAAAAATTCTAGACAATCTGGCTGAGTATAGAAAAATTGCAGATGAAAATTTGAAAAAAGCCCAAACAAAATACAAAACTTATTATGATAGAAGAACAAAGGAACCAACATTCAAGCCAGCACAAAAGGTATGGTTATATTGTACCAAAAAGACTGTGGGCCGATCTCCCAAACTAACAAAAAAGTGGCAAGGACCATATTATGTTGTATTGGTTGGACAAAACTACACATACAAATTGCGCAAATGTAGTGACGATAAAGAAGTGAAATCAATGATTCATGCAAACCGTCTCAAAAAGTTTCATGACCCAGCAGACAGGCCAAACTATGAGCCTGAAGATTTACTACAAACAAATGATGATCTCAATCCAGAAGAAATCGAGTCAGAAAATGATGAAAACGAGACAAATACCAATGACAAACGGAACAATGAAACAAAGGAAACAAAAGAGCATCATGTGCCAAAAACAAAAGCAGCACTTAAAAACAATGAACGGGCAAAAACAAGATTAACACCCAAAACTATTCAACATCCTAAAGATACCGGTACAATCCCAAGATCAAGTACAAATCAAGATCCCAACTCGGGAACAACACCAAACAAATTCCTACCAAGTGAAATTGACAAAATCCTAGCATCAAAACGTTACAATGGACGAATGTGCTACAGGATTAAATGGGTAGATAAGAATAGAGGCTCCACCTGGGAGCATGATACAAGTCTCCCAGATGAGCTGCGTCGACAATATCATGCTGACAAAACATTGTCTGGTAAGAAGAGGCGTAAACCTTTAGCCCAGAACAAATTCTTTACAAAATAATCTCAGGGAAATGTAGCTTTTATTAACATGAAAAATAATGACAAGCAGAGCAAACAGCCGGATGGCAGGGTTGTTATTATTCACTTCATTGAAGAAATTGAGTACAGGATAGACAAGTACTATGTCAAAGCACGATACTGGCGATCATCTCAAACGGTCAGAGAAACAGGTTGGTTTCCCCTAAACCAAGTCCCATGGTTGGCAATAGAGCACTTCATGAAGGAAATTTGGGATAAAACAGGTTACCATATCACAGGTCACGGCCCTTCATGGGATTTTCCTTACCTATTTCATATAAAACTAGTTCCCAAAAACAAAATGTTTTTCAAAAATGTGATTGCAAAGAAGGCCATCTGGTACAATGAACAGAATGTAAATTCTAATAGTGTAGCAAACTTTGATCAAGATTTGAGCCATCATAACAGTACTCTGCGATGGGAGAAATCTGTATACCCCTAATTATCATGTAAGATATGAAAGCCTTGGGACTAGCCTGGGACTTGTCATCCCTGATTAGTTGTAAGGTGGTTTCGACATATGGCTTGACAAACCATATTCGAGTACCAAAAGGAATGTGTAAATAATTAGTTACTACTTAGAAGTTGTTGCATTATATGTTGATGTATTGATGTAGTTTATTATAATTCACACTAACATTACTAACTTATATTATGTTGTGAAAGCTCCAAGGATCTTGGGAATGCAGGGTTTGCACTTTATACTCTCCTGTATGTATGTATGTATATGGATACATGAATACTACCTACATGTATGTTTATTCTTTCCTAGAAAATAATTGTTTAATAACACTTAAAAATTATGTGAGTCATTCATCTTGACAAAATAAAGTATAGTTTCTCTGTTGTGCTCTTTCACTGAGGCACCGGTTGAAAATCAAGTGCTAGGGTCAGACTTGTCTGCAGCAAGTCTTCCCATCAAACTTTTTCAGCCTGGGTTTCAAGTGAAACACTACATTACATTTTTCATTTTTGATTTTCAGGAATTAATTATCCAACATCATTTCTTTCTCAATTTCATTCATTTATGTTCTTTACAATAGATCACTGTCAGAATAAGTATTACTGACTTGACTAGAACCTATATCTCTCTTTACATGGTGATCAGTGTCCTTGTTGTGCATTTGGAATGTTGTATCTAAACAGGAATATATATGTACATAGTCCTCAATATAACCCATGTATGTAAGTATGTAAATGATGTAATGATACATGTAACAAAATTATAAAAAAGAAGAAAAAAAATGAAGATTGACTAAATAATCACTCTTGAATAATAATGAATATCTTTGTGCCAACTCTTTCTATACAAATATATCTTAAACATTGCTAACTCTCTGCATTTCACATCTGAGTGTTTCAGCTGTATGGTGTCCACAGAGAGAAGTGACCCAAGAAAGCCAAGAGCAAAAGCTCCCCATATTCCAGACAAGTATCAGCAACCTCACCCACAGTTCAACATTGCACAGGAATCTTCAACTTCAATCAACATCACACAAGAACTTCTAAAAACTCCACCAAACATCGATTAAAATGACTACCACAGACAATTTATTACAGTTTCGGGACGAAACTTATTCGGGGACGGAGGGAACTATAACAGAGCCATAAGACATGTACATGTACATGTAAAATAACTATAACAGAGCCATAAGACATGTACATGTAAAATGAACATGTACCTCAATTATATTCCATTATTATTTAATGTTTGTTTATTGTGAATTTGTATTATAAGTATGGAGTTATTAGTTACTGATAAATGTATACACTCAATATTATGTAACACATGTTATAACTAGGATTTAATGCTATGAGTTTACTTTGTAATAAGATTTTATGATAACAGTTCTATTAGTTCATAGCTCTTGAAAGTTGACATTTAATTAGTGTTGTTAGACCATTTCTGACCAGCTGGTGCAAAGACAGGAGCCAGGTGTCAATTGTAGTCAGACTGTCATTTTAGTCTCAGATAATCCTTGTTGTTATTAGGTAAGAGTCCCTACTATTATTGAGATGTCATACTGAATGAACAGGATAGCTGGCAGACATGACAGGACGTTAGGATTACTTGAACAATTGTTGAAAGTGTGTTATGATTGTTAAGAATGTCTACCTGTGGATTTCACTAAAACTATAATGTATATAAATATGTATGCAGTAGGAAACCAGGTCAGTTCACTTTTAGAATTCATCTTGGCATGCGACTTTGCAGCGCCAAGGCAGTTAGTAAATGTAAGTTATATAGGTACATTTATAGGTAACACTTGTAAATGTAGATTGCTATATGTACTAACATATAGTTTCTGTAATAACTGGAAGTGCTGTATAATTGTGTAGATTGGAATTAATATTACGTCAAGGTTAGATAATTAGATTAGGGTAAATAAAGCTAGGTTGTGTTATACTTAACATGGACTATGACTTACTTATTAATGTGATAACCAGTGGGCCAACTAGGTTATAGTAGGCTAATTTACATGGCCGTGGTTGTTTGATAAATCATGAATTGCTTATGGCCTAGCTAAATTGTTTGTGTCGGAGTGGTTTCGTTTTCACTGGCCAGACGCATGCCCAGATGGAAATAGGTCAGCACTGAAAACTATTTGCCGAGAAGTGGCGACTGTCTGGTCGTTGGAATTGACCAATAAATTGAAATAATGGATGTTATTTGATGCACAATAAATCATTTTGAAACCCTGAACATACATTCAGAACATACTTGGCATTTTACAGCTTTAGAAATATATAGGAATCGCATTTCGGCAAAAATAGTGTACCGTAAAACTCACGTAAGGAATTTTATCACGTTCAGAATACTACCGATGCCGATGGACGGTCTGTTTTGCTTCATCTCGTCTAACTTCTTATAGATGTCACGGTATGTATTCCTGGTTACTCGTAGCATAGCGAATATTGAATATTTATTAAACATTCCAAGTGAATCGGTAAAAATCCTTTTGTTTATGCGACGTGTGGCTTCCCTCAGCGAAACCAAAAGACATTTTGAATTTCGAATTCGTAACTCAACGATATTTTATGTTAATGAGCAGTTGGAGCAGTTTGACCAATCAGGAAGTCGGGTTACGTCAGGTGATCAGCATTTTCGCGGGTTTATTGGGGTTGAATGAGAAGGATTCGAAACACATGACCATTTTCACCCAATAAAATCGACGCATTTTTACTACGTGACATGAAATATGGTTGCGTTGAAATGAAAGCAGAGTTGTTGTCCTTCAATTTGATATCTTTAACGTGGGGAGGGGCTTCTGGGATTTATGTTGCAGAAGCTTGTAAACAAGGTGCGTTTTACGCGTTTCAGCAAACTTTTCTGAATAAATGACGCTCTGTTTTACATTTGTAGACGATCTTCACATAACTAAGCGTATTTTTTAGTAATAAACACCGAACTCACGTGAAATAATTAATGAAATAATACGTTTTAGTTGGAGTAAGCCGTGTCTGGTTTGATTTTTCCACACGTGGCTCCAAATTGTTTCGAAAATTTACGTAACCTTTCACGTAACCGATCGGTTAAGCAACGAAGTTGGTGCGTAACCGAACGATCGGTTACGTACGCTAAAAATCACGCGAACGGTAAATAGTTCACGCCAGATTTTGAAAAAATAAGGCCTGCATAAGAAAGCAGGACAGCTCTGATTTGTGGTCATCTTAACCTGGTAAAATCTGTTACATGTATTAAGTTACATTACAAGCCCCAACTTTACAAGAAAAACTGCTAAAATTTGACACACAAAAAACTAGAAAGTTTACTTTTCACATTTAAAGAATTGAGAGATTACATACACATGAACTATCTACATGTATACAGTACACCACAGACACTGAACAATCTGGCAGTGTTTCAAAAACAGGCCATCATACTGATACGACATATTCATTTACCAGATATCATATATAGAAAGCCGCTGTTAGTATACACCATTGAACTATTCTTGGACTACATGACCTGTATGTTTATTACAAACACTAAATATTTGTCTTTTATCAGACTCAGATTTCATTAAATTTCCAATGGTATACAGTTCACACTGGCCCGATTGTGGTTGATTATCCCTTGATGCTAAAAAATTGTTTTTCTTAGTTCTTCTGTTGCAAATGAAAACTTCTGTAGATGTAATCCCATTGCACACAAATTGTCCTACATGTATGTAAATTTCATGCACAGAAGTTGTGTCTAATGGCCTGGCTGCACTGTGATGGTATAGTGCAATAGATTGAGCATCCAAAATTCCCAAACACAGCGATGTTTGTGCGACGGTCGATGTTTTACATTTATATGATAATAGCCATCGCGAAACCATACCCGATGGATAATGGAGTAAGTGGACCAGGACTGGTTGGCCCAGTCTGAGGATAATGTGACTGGGTGAAGTATCATATCTGCCCACTACCTGACACTTCAGTGAGGCAGCACTATAGAAATGTCGGCACACATCCGTGATATGACTGAACAATGTTTGGTCATTTAAATGAAGAATTATATTTCTCCTCCATATTACCAACAATATTATTAAATTGTTTTCCGTTGAACTCCAATGTGCCATCTCCCAAGGGCTTTGGATTTTGCATGATTGGGTTTTGTGGCATTTGCTCATCACTACATGTAGGTGGTGTATAGACATGAACTTCAGTAAACCTATGCAACATGATATATTCTATATATATGACTTGTTTGATTTCCTTGAAATTTGGATATAATGATCTTGCAAAATAGGCAAAGGACTGAAAAGGTTTTGGTGGTGTTAGCGTAATCATGAAGGCGCACTTTTTGCATCTCAAAATGAATTATATTTGCAAAAAGAAAATTTACTTCTTTGAATCAGAGAAAAGTAAATCGGAACTTTTTCTTACTAAGGTTGCCTTTGTTCCTATTTTCATTTGTTGTCTGCTAGACAATGAAAGGCAGTGCCTTTGGTCCTGAAACCTAAAATTGTTTTTACCCCTCGGCCAACTTTGGCCTAGGGGTATTGTCGTCATCATGTACGGCTGTCCGTACGTCCGTACGTCTGTACGTCCGTACGTCCGTCCGTCCGTTACCGCGATATCTACAGAACCGTTTCATGCATGGCAGCCAAACTTGTTACATCTATTTATCTTCACGTAAATCAGAAGCCTATCGAAAATGAGTCATCTCGGACAATATTTTGCAGAGTTATGCCCCTTTTTACAAATAAAAATCCATTTATGATTTGTTATTGTGATAATTTCAGAACCGTTCCATATACAGCATCCTAACGTGATACAGTTGTTTCTCTTGACCTGAACTAGATGCCTATCGAAAATGAGTCGTGTCAGAAAGTATTTTGCAGAGTTATGCCCCTTGTCTAATAAAATCCACTAATTCCCATGTTAAGTTTGCATAATTTCTATATCATGTTTGTATACTATCACATTTATTTATTGATTGGATGACTGATTTATTGATTTATTCTCTTAGACAAGGCGAAGAATGCTTGCAAATCTGTTTTGAAAATGACATACATGTGCCATTTAGTATACATGTACTGTATTTATCTAGCCATGTGTACTGTTGTTTTGGTGAGACATCGATACAGCTCTTTCCATTTATTCAAGAAACATTAATTTAAGGGGAGGAAAACTTTTTTTTTTTTTTCAAAGAAAGTACACTTACAATACCAGGGGTAAATATTTCTTCCCACAAGCCAATCAATTGGTGGAGACACCCTTACATTATAATAGCTGGGGTTCAGAGCCGAGGGGTTTCGATAGCGCAGCTTGATGTTCAATGTTAGTTTCATCAATCTAATCAGACAATTTAGAAATATCTAGTGTTCAAATTTTATTATGCGTGCTGTACAATGTATTCGTAAATGTTTTGTCGATATATGCACCCAGATGTTATCTAGTATGTTGTGAAGGTGATGTATAAAAATTGTTGTATTCCATGAATAATTATACCCCCCGACACGTAGTGTAGGGGGCGTATACTGGTTTCAGCTTGTCCGTCCGTCCGTCCGTCCGTACGTCCGTCCGTACGGATGTCTGTCTGTACGTCCGTCCGTAACATTTCGTTTCCGGAGCATAACTTGACAACCGCCAGTTGGATTCCTCTCAAATTTGGTATGCAGCTACCATACCATGAGACCTTGCTTGGGATTGCGTTTGGCACATGTGCGTCTACAGGTGGCGCCACCTAGGGTCATTCCGTAACATTTCGTTTCCGGAGCATAACTTGACAACCGGTACTTGGATTCCTCTCAAATTTGGGATGTAGCTACCTTACCATGAGACCTCGCTTGGGATTGCGTTTGGCGCATGTGCGTCTACAGGTGGCGCCACCTATGGTCAAAAGTTTCTCATGTCAGTCCGTAACATTTCGTTTCCGGAGCATAACTTGACAACCGCTACTTGGATTCCTTTCAAATTTAGTATGCAGCTGCCATACCATGAGACCTCGCTTGGGATTGCGTTTGGCGCATGTGCGTCTACAGGTGGCGCCACCTAGGGTCAAAAGTTTCTCAAGTCAGTTCGTAACATTTCGTTTCCGGGGCATAACTTGACAACCGCTACTTGGATTCCTCTCAAATTTGGTATGTAGCTACCTTACCATGAGACCTCGCTTGGGATTGCGTTTGGCGCGTGTGCATCTACAGGTGGCGCCACCTAGGGTCAAAACTTTTTCTTGTCGGTCCGTAACATTTCGTTTCCGGAGCATAACTTGACAACAGCTAATTGGATTCCTCTCAGATTTGGTATGTAGCTACCTTACCATGAGACCTTGCTTGGGATTGCGTTTGGCGCATGTGCAGCTACAGGTGGCGCCACCTATGGGCAGAATTTTCTCAGTTGGTCCGTAACATTCCATTTCTGGAGCATAACTTGACAACGGCTGATTAGATTCTTCTCAAATTTTGTATGTAGCTGCCATACCATGAGACCTAGCTCAGGATGTTGCATATGCGTCTACAGGTAGTAAGTTTAATATTTCACTTCCCATTTACTTCCTTTTCCTCTTCAATATGGTTATCCAGATGATAGTAATTCGCCTATCTGTTGCAACAGCCCATTTCAAGTCTACACGGTTCTAGTGGTAACAACAGTTAGGTAAAACACAATATGCCTGCATAACCCCATTCTCAACAATCATTATTAACATCAATTTTCTGAACAATCCATTAAACTCATCTGAGTATCGTCACGACACATGCATAGACAATCCGTTAACCGCACTCCAACCGAGCGAGGTCTCATTGTCAACTAGTTACATTCTGTGCCGCCACTCATAACATGTATACTTATATTCCTCTACAAATACTCGTCAATTCCTATCAAATGTGCATCCGGGGGGTATCTTGTAAGCATGCTTACTGATGATTTCCACTGCCACAATCCCATTCAGCTTATTCGTGAAACGTTAACCACCCCCATGTATCTATGCCCTTACGGGGGGTATCTTGTAAGCAGCCTTACTGATCATTTTGATCAAATGTGTGCATCCCTCAGACTATGCTCTAGTTTAATTAGCTAATTAAATTACTGATATGAAATAATTTCATGTTAAAGCAAAATTTAAAGGTTCATAAATACGGTACTGTGTCTGTATGTCCATCCGCCTGACATATGTACCTTATCATGTTCAGGAAAATATGGCAAATAATGCTTTGTTTCCTCCCAGATTGTTCTTCTGAACAAATTTCATGAAGAATATACCATGGGGCTAGCATTGGGCTTGTCCATTATCCTACAACTATCAAATTGACAGATGTATGTCAAAGGAGAAAAGACCATCTTGCTCAGGCGAGCTCTTTGGTAGCCTTGCTAGTACTACCATTCCTAATTTTAACCCATCTGGTCTGGGCTACATGTATTTGGGGTGTTCCGCAGCCTGGGGAATGGCGGAAAGTGCCCCCCGCCCCTATTTGTTTTCGCTATCCCTAAGGCTAGAGTGCTGAAACGTAACATACTATATCTTTGGGTCAAGCTCCACTAGAAAATTAAAAAAAAAAAAAAGATGGCCACCATGACGATGTCACAGTTACTTCATTTTCAAAAAAGTCAAATTTTGGAACATTTTTCGGTCAGATTTAAAAAAAAAAGTATTTATGAGTTTCTTTGAAAAAGCTGCCTGATAAATTAGTGAATATTAATCTGTTGCTAAATTAAATAGGTTTTGCCCACTTTTCCTCGCAGAAAAGCCGGAATTTTGAAGAAATATGACCAAAAAAAAACTTTTCTGGTACCCCACATGGTCGCCATTTTGAATTTACTCACGATCCTCTGCAATATGCAGATAGCTTCAAAATGACCCCATTATAATAAAATATCATGGAGTGTCCCCCAAAGGCCACATAGGGTTAAAAGAATGCTTACTGGGTTGAGGTTGCACGAACATGAAAATCCGGTTTTTGGGGATGCTAATTCTCTAACCCCAACCAGACAATCTGTCAGAAATTAACCTCAGACTACTTATGTTTGATTATAATTCCAGTCGAAACAAATTCAGTTTGATATTGAACATTCAGAACGAGTAAATCCTCTAAGTAGTTCAATCACTCTATTGAAATACAGTCGGTAGAGCATCAGCACGTTGAGCCGGTGTCATGGGTTTCAAATCCCGCTGACGACCACTTTATTCTGTCTCTCTTAACCCTATCTGGCCTGGGCTTCTTGGGACCTGTCCAGGCCTTGGGGGGGGGATTTCTTACCCCTTGAGCTACATGTAGGGGACTGAAACTTATCACACTATACCCTCTACCAGAAAGTGTAAAAAGAAACCAAGATGGCCGCTTTGATGACGTCACAGTGATGTCATTTTCAAAAACGGCATTTTTTGGTCGATTTTACGGTCAGATTTTCCGATTTTTTTATTTATGCAATTTCTCGGCAAAAACTGCATGATAAATTAGTAAATATTAATGTGATGTGAAATAAAATAGTTTTTGCCCACTTTTCATCGCGGAAAAGCAGAAATTTTGAAGAAATATGACAAAAACATCACTTTTCTGGTACCCCACGTGGCCGCCATCTTGAATTTACCCATGATCTTCTGCTCGGGGGGTTATGCAAATAGGCTCAAAATGACCCCAATATGACAAACTATAAAGTCACGGAGTTTCAGCTCTCCATTTTTAGCTCGCCGTATGAAGTAGGCGAGGTATTGGGAGAGAGAGGGGGAAAGTGGCGGTGTCGGTGTCCGGTTAAGTTTTTATGTTTAGCACAACGTTAGACTCAAGCTGGAAGGTTTAATGTTTTTTGTTTAGGCTGGACTTAGAATAATTTTGACTTCTTTTGGACTCGGAAAGTTTTCTGGGTTAATGTTTTCTGTTTAGGCTGGACTTAGAATAATTTACTGCTTGACAGCAGGGGTAAGTGACATATATATTCCAACTGGATACATGTGCATGTACATCATGATTTAACCTAAAGCTTTTGCACGAATCATATTTGTCCAGGCATTTCACACCCACATCTCAGACCAAATTTCAATTGTACATGTATTAATAATGACATGTATAAGATTACTTTTGGAAAAAAAGGTATCTTTATTTCAAGTTTTATAATATAGTTCATCTTTCAATCCAACTTCAACATCACTGACAAAGAAGTCAAATTTTTATAACAATATGTATTGTCATTGCCAGTGATGTGCAACCTGAAGGGCTCGATCTTTATGTGAAGCTGCATGTTATTGACAAAAGCCAAAACGGCGAGCTGCCGGATTACACATAACCCTTGTTTTGCGTTCCGGAGATAGCGCAGAAAGTTTGGGGGAGGGGGGGGGGGGGCCATAATGGCCCCCCTCCAGGCCAGGTAGGGTTAAAAATCATTTCATATTAAAATACAATCACCCCCAATTATGTGGACAAAATTCAGTCAGTCATTTGAGTAAATTTGGTCGACCTATTACAATCAGTAAAATATTAACGAAGAAATAAAGAATTATCTGCATGGTTTTGGAGCATTTTGTCAACTTCCTGTTCTAATAAATTTGACCACCCCCAGGTTTATGGTGGAAAATTTCACTTCCTGTGATGGAATTATTAGAGGATTTCCTAGTATATACATGTACATGTATGCTCCTACATATGTACATATGTATAATTGTGGGATGTCAGGAATGTGCCAAAATTATTCATCATGGAATGTCAGTTGTTACGGGTTGAACATAATTTTATTGCATACCAGTAGTTTATATTGATTGTTTAAAGGAATCACATAATATACATGATGTACACATGCCTCCCATGTGGATGGAGAGATATTGATGATTTCTCAAGTGTGTGACAGTTTATTGAATAATTTATATCATATGTAACTTGATAATTTTCCATTGTCATGGGGAAGTTACATATATGTACAAGTAACATGTACATGTATAAAATAGGAAATGACATGCCTGTACGGTCTGGGTTTGGATTGTTGTTATAGTGGTTAAAATATTCAATTCCAGTCAATCCTGTTGCATTGAAAACTTGAAAGACCCGTGTAATTTAACAATTGTAGTACATGTTTCTCTGAAGCACACATACTTTACATTCCATACCAGTATTTTGCCGGCAAAGCAATCAGACTGATTTTGCCCAAATAATCCCAATTAGAGTTGTGTGCAAGATGAAATGGAAAAAATGTCTTAACAGTGATAGAACACTAGTTTTTGCAGCTTTAATTTGCCAATTCAGTTTTCTATTGATTTTTCCTCTTGAGCATGCTACATACTTGTAGCGGTTGTTCGAAGTAAATGATGAAATAGTCACACCCGATCATTGGCAATATCATACAATTTCCTGGTGCCAGGGGAAGATGGCATCATATT
>JAVTVY010007800.1:0-44532 GCA_036873755.1 Hanleya hanleyi
AACACTAGTCTGTAAGGCCCGATGTCGACCCAGCATCAACTTCCCACAAATGCCAACATATATCAAAGACCAAAAGGTCTGTACAGGGGGCGGGCCTCGGGGACGAAACGCCCACCAGCAGAATCTCGCCATATACAGGAAAAAATTACAGCACATATAAGGGAGTGGGAAGAGGTGCCGACATACTGACTGCGTCACATGACTTCACAGATCAGCCTTCTGGTTAACCTATTCTAAGCACATACCAAGAATCTAAAGATTCGTGATGTGTGTTGTATCTCAGGTACGCTTTTATTGTACCTGTTCATGTGGCAACTTGGATGATATGACCACACGGCCCCTAGCACCGGCATAAGCGGTATTAGATACAAATCTAGAGAGCTATGATGAAAGTGCTCTGACAACTCGTATACTGGCAATTGGTGAGCTGTTTCGCTGTGACAACTCGTACATTGGAGATTGGTGAGTTGTATCGTCGTCAGATGTAAATGACGTCATTTAACACAGAAGACTAGTTTGTAAGGCCCGATGTCGACATAATGTCGAAAGCATAATTCTCAACAGGGGTCAAGCCTAATCATCAATACAATTAATATTAATGATACATAATCTCCAATATTTTGATCTCGCTGTTTATGTGCTTCGCACATATTTGCTGCTATACAGTATTATTACGGTTTGTTGATGGTATCAGGGTAGAATTATCGCTTCTAGTGACGTTTCTCCTGTAGCGTTGTTTAATAACGCTGTTTCTTCTAATGTCGTCTGTAGTTTCCAAGATCCATAAGGTCCAAGTTCTGTACAGAATTATTACTATTTTTCATCAAATGCGTCAGGACAGAATTCTCGCTTCTGGAGTTCTGTATGTATTGAAATATATCAATCTCAATTCCAGATTTATCTGCTTTGACCCATTTCGTATGTATGCTGTTTCTTTCAATGTCTTTCATGAACTTGTCAAACAGGGCTGTATCATCAGGCGCCTCCACTCTAATTTTCTCAAATTTGACGATACATATCGCATGCTGATAGCAAAATACGAGCGTAGCGTGCAAGATCTATGGCGGTACGTTTCGTAACTTGTGCCTAATTCCGCTTCACCCGAGGCTAGGGGCTGTACGAACCTATGCAATATCATCATAGTTTTCATATGAACAGGCACAATCAAAGCGTGACTGAGATACATCATACTCTAGATAACGACTTTACAACGTATATCATATGGATTAAGAATACTGATCACCGATACGGATTTGATATTTTTGGAGCATCATGATGTCTTGCTGGCATCATTGAAAACTGGTGACCGCTAATGTCTTGCAGGAAATCAGCCTAGTTTTACGTATATTATGATCTATCCTTTTAATTTAGCGCCAATGTTATTATATTAATTAGGCCATTGGATTATGTTCACGGAAATTCTTTAATGGACGACGGCTAAATATTGAATGACGGACTAGATGCTTATATTCCACAGTTTCCAAGGTCGATAAGGTGCATGTTTTGTGCAGTATTATTGCTGTGCTTTTTATCAAAGGTGTCAGGAGAGAATTCTCGCTTCTGGAGTTCTGTATGTATAGAAAATTACCAAACTAAATTCGAGATTCATCTGCTTTGACACATTTCATGAGTATTCAGCGCTGTGTTCTGTAGTTACCAAGGTCCGCAAGGTCCGAATTCTGTTCATTATTATTACTGTTTTATCATATGTGTCAGGACAGAATTCTCGCTTCGGGAGTTCTGTAGGTATTGAAAAATACCAATCTCAATACGAGATTTTCCGTTTTGACACATTAACATAGCCACGTTACTTGCGTGTTTGAACCCTGAATACGGATTCTACCTACAAGTGGCCATATGCACACATGATCTTGTTCGTACCTCTTTCGTATAAGGATTCTGGCATAATGCGAGACATATATCAGAATAATACCCCTGAGATCCAGACTGTAACACCTGATGTCGAAGTAGTAAAAATACTCATCAGCCGTGCCTATACGAATTCCTAGCTCCAGTTAACGACGGACCTCCAATGCAGAAGAGAGACAACAATAATGACGACTTGGCTGCACTGTTAGAAACAGCGTTGTTTAAGAATACACAGGAAATGTGTAAATCCGATAAAATCGAAATGAGACTAGTATATTTTAAAACTTACAAAAGATCTTCATGAGCAAAAATTTTATCCCGACACCTCTGATAATAAAACAGTAATAATTCTGTACAGAACTTGGGTCTGATGTACCTTGAAAACCATAGAAGACATTAGAAGAAATAGCACTGGCAAACAGCGTACACATGAAATGTGTCAAAGCAGATAAATCTCTGAGATTGGTATGTTTCAATACCTACTACAGAAATATCTCTAGGAGCGATAATTCTGCCCTGACACCATGTGCGAAACACAGTATAATGTGCGAAACACAGTATAATATTGAAGATTATATATCATAAATATTAACAGAACAGTCACGAGATCGATGTCCTTAACAACAAAAGGCGATACACGACGTCATGACCCATGTGGCGTCACGTCGAGGTTAGGCAGCGAACCATTTCTTAATATTGAAATGTTGTAATATTTTATGCACGAAGATTTTCATGCGATGATTTGTATTTTCAAATGCTTATTTAACTCCGAGACAATAACATCTTCAAAATTGTTTCGATATTTTGCATTTTGAGAGCCACAATGCTAATTATTGTCCGGGTTTTGCAGTAGAGCCAATGTTAAAGCATTAACCTTAACCTTAAAGTAGTAACCAGTGCCTAACCTTGACCTGACGTCACGTGGACAATGGCGTCCTTTTGCGCCTATCATGGCTACCAGGATGTGGGTATGCCTTCTCAGACGGTTCTCTGTTGGACATGGAGTTCGCCAAGGAGGAATTCTGTCTCCTCTGTTCTTTAATGTCTACATACATGAACTCAACATCAAAATATCTCGGTCCAATTTGGGATGTAATATAGCCGAAATCTTCTTTAACCGCCTGTTATGCGCTGACGACTCACGCCTTATTAGTCCCTCTACCAAGGGCCTTTAGAATCCACTTGATATATGTGATATTTTTGCGACTGACAATAATATTGTCTTCATCACTAAGAAATGCTTATGCATGTGTTTTCGTCCAAAAAAGTTCAATGACCTGAGAGCACACTGCTAAACTGTCTAGCTCAGAGCTAAATGACGTTGACAACGTCAAATATCTTGATCATTTTATCTCCAGCTATCTCACTGACAGTTATGATATGTCTGTGCAAACTAAAAATTTATGCATTCGTGCCAACATTTTGGTACGAAAGTTCTATATGTGTTCTCAAGATGCGAAGAAGCAACTTTTCTCGTCGTACTGTACCAGTATCTATTGTAACCATCTGTGGTCTTCGTACTCGTCATGTAACTGGAAAAAAACTGCGTGTCACATACAACAACGTATTTCACTGGTTTTAATGCACTCCCCGCGCAATTGTAGCGCTCCTTACATGTTTGGGATTAACTCTGTACCCAGTTTTAATGAGGTTATTTGACTCTCTAACGGAACAGACTTATGTCGACAGACAACTTCTTACTTACAACTTTGCGGCTTTCCGATTTGTCTCAGACATCGCGTTTAATTTGTCATTGATCTCTCCAAATCTCTGTAACGCGCCAGTAATTTGTCTCTTGGCTGCCATCTTATTTATTTGTTCATTCTATAGACCATCTGTGTCTGAAATAAATTTGTATTATTATTATTATATTGAAGAGTTCTATCTCGGGGCTGTCACTTCGTATCTATGATTTATAGGCTTGCCCCTGATGAAAGATATTCCAAGGATATACAGAGTTTATGCTCCAAAAAATATCTGAGACAACTGCTGTGAGATACATGAGTACTTATAGTGACATTATAATAAAACTCTTATACTCAGGATGTTGTGGGATTGGGACATACCAGGAGAGTGGGTATGTTTATAGACATGTTTTTGTATTGCAGTGTTCTATTTAATGCTGCCAGAAAATTAGATAAGTAATTGATGCAAAAACTTATGCTCACAGCACTCTTTCGCCAAATTTATAACCTTGGGTCACTCTGCGTCTTCACGTATGTTTTGTGGATATTTTGAAACGATTTTAAACTAATTTAATTTTTTTTTTTTACAATTTTAAACTAATTTGTACGTTTGACAAAACAATATAAAGCTTCGACGTCAAATGACTCTTGTCTAAATCACGGAATTAGATTATTCTTGTTGGCTGACATCCGAGAAACCCGTCCTCTAATGCAGTAGTCCGTGTTTTTACTTAATATCCTATGGTGAATGACGCTCGTTATATTGAGGATTTAAATGTAATCGCACCAAATCTTTGCCGAAATATTTCGCCGATGGCTAAATTCGACATAAGAACCATTTTGGCTATTTTACAAGTTTTTCAATCACAAAAAAAAACTGTTGGCAAAGTTTTCAGTGCGTTTGACGCAATTTAATTGTATTTTGGAAATGGCCTCTCTTTGACGTCACAGGTCAATGATGTCATAATACGTTTTGATATTAGACGATTGAAGAACCTCTGCAATCATTTGACACCAACCAGTTTGCCATATACCTGGTACGTGCGAAGATATAGTCATTTTAATACGTATACCCCCATTTTAGAAGTAGAAAGACGCAATGGTTCTTGTATTTCCTAATGTTTTCAGCATACGGCAATACTTTTCATCACCACATCCTTCCTCGTCTGAAAGAAGAGAGTCTAAGCTTTCAAATGATGTATAGTTTGCCTCTGTGTACGAGGGGGGGGACATCTTATTTCCCAAAACAGGTTCCTGGCCGCTCGTCTATTAGGAGACGATTGTCTCGGCTAATTAGGATTGTGCTAGGAGAGCTGGGTAGATCACCAATTAAGGTAGCAGCTATTGTCAATAGTATTAATTTCTTTATGCATATTGTATCGTCCAACCATACCTCATTGGTGTATAAAGCCTACTTGGAGCAAGTTGATGCAGATAGAAAGTCCAAATGCTCCAACTGGGTTAGTTTTATCAAGAGACCACTCTCTGACACTGGTTGTCTGTATATCTGTGAGAATCAAGGCTGCTGTTTCCCTAGATCAGCTTTGCGATTAAAGAGAAATTAGTATCCATATTTGCCGAGGGGTGGAAAGAGCAAATTGCAAAATTCAGTAAGTTGCAATCCTAGTGTCTATTTAAAAAAGAATTAAAAGCAGAATATGCCATCTTTTCAATACCTAATAGACATCACCGTTTGGCACTAACTCGTTTCAGAGTGAGTGCACATA
The DNA here is from genome assembly GCA_036873755.1 of Hanleya hanleyi. Lineage (NCBI taxonomy): Eukaryota > Metazoa > Mollusca > Polyplacophora > Lepidopleurida > Hanleyidae > Hanleya > Hanleya hanleyi. The sequence goes on from JAVTVY010007800.1 coordinate 5,282, forward strand.
AGCTACAAATTGAAAAGGGAAGGTGCAATAATACCCCGCCGGAACAACGGCTTAAATGTTCTCGTTTTAAGATACAGAGAGTAGCCCTGTTTGACAGCATTGCCAATATGATCCCTGATGTAGTGGACAATACAAATGATATGTTTATTTGGTTGATGTCTGCGATTTCGCAACCCATTGTAACTGCTGTAGCAAAATTTATTTATGAATGCTTCTCAATTATGACGTAATGAGTCTTTAGGGTGTTAGGCCTAATACATCTCTTCTGTCGACTAAACATGGCCATATGTCTACTACTACGAAATGTTAGAGTATTGGTCTAGTATAACCGTACAAATCTTCTGCATTTGTATCTATGTTTTAAAATGTAACTGTAGAGATTTTCAATATGTGTACTTGTGTCTTATATGTTTGTATTGTATTGCTTTTAGCCCTCGGGCATAAATATGCAAATAAATTATCTTATCTTATCTTATCTTATCTATTATACACCCGATCAAATAACCTCGCGTTTATTGTGGAAGGTGATGTCACCATGTCGGCTCGAGTGCCTATCACAGCTCCGGGACCGATACAACAAATTTGAATTACATATTGGACTAATTTAGACCTTATTCACAAAATTGTATTTTCCGTCCTGGGGCTGATATAAAAACTCATTCCCGTTGCATCGGCTTCTTTGTATTGTTGTCCTCTAGAATGCTAAAGGGATAAAGGATGAATAACAATTCGACAATCATAACTGTGTACAAAAAGAAAATACGAAAACAAGATAATTTTCAAGGAATTGAGATAAATTCTTCATTTTTCAGTACTACGATTATATTGACGGTCACATTAGGCGCTAAAGTACTCTAATTAACTGCAATAATTTCTCAAATTTACATACCGTACGGTATATACCAAAATTACATAGGTCAGCTCTCTTGTTTCTCAGTTACGTTCAAATACACTCTCTCTTCCATCCCCTCGCAAGCAAATACCTCGCTGGATTGGATGTTTTTATGGAAGATTGACTGTCCCGAAATATCTTGACTGGCACATGCTGTCGTGTGTATACGGGTCTTTTTTTTATGTATTATGAACTTTGTATGGATTATGCATTTCCGATGATCAATAAAATGATATGGTATAATTTGTATTGTATTGAACTTTCTTCCACCAGGTGAACACTTGGCATACAGGTAACGTTACCAATACGGATACTCGTCGTATACAAAATTATGAAATATTGAGGACTAGAGGCTCGTTCACAGAAAATTCAGACACCCTTATAGTTATTCCTTAATTAGCTCGTAACTAAGCAATGCATCATGTATATTACATGTTTTCAAAGGTATAGATCAAGGCAATTTAATTCGCATTTGGAGTCACGCGTCAATGCATCTGTCGCAGCTACATGGGTAGATCTGTCTAATTTAGCTTCACTTATAGTGCAATTGCGGAATTGGTATCTACCCCCCCCCCCCCAACACCTGGATTAATCCAGGTTTAATCTAACAAATGCAAATTGTGTATCTGTATGTGTGCTCAGTTTTCGTATTAATTTTACATTGTAGATAAGATTAGGCCACGACCTGGTCAACCGTTTGTCATCGGGGATTATGGTACAGCTGACGGTGGGAGTTCTGATCAACTCATTAAGAAATGTATAGGTACATTGACTCAGTTCAAAACAAAAATGAAAAAAAATTACCTCTTTTAAATGACAAAAATGGTATGTTTCTCGCATAGATGTTATATTATATTACGTAATCTCAACCTCGTAAAGTGTTTCAACATCCCCAATGATATTTGTATGAGTGGGGGTGGACAATACATTCTAAGAGGTAAATCGACGTGATAGGGGCCGTGTGGATGCTTCATAGTCTCCACATGAACAGGTGCAACAAAAGCGCAGATGAGATACTAAGGCTACGTCCGAGAATCTGCCGTATTCTCGGGTCTGAATGTAAGATGCCGAGGAATGCTTCCCTGTAGAGTCATATGTTTGCTTGTTAGTCGCCAGACGTTGACAATTTTTCCCACCTCTTGCATATCGCTCCAATTTGAACATTGAATGCTAAGAAATGCAGCATAAATGACAAACCAAGGTAACATTGGGGATTATATGTAAGTCATAAATCTGATAAATAATGAGATGGAATTATTACTGCAGTCGGCAGGCAAACAATGGCGCTGATACGACTTCAGTACCGAACGAATCTAGGTATAAAGCATGTTTTTAGTCTCCTGGCAACAAAATGATTGATAACATAATTCATGGCCTGGTGAGTTATTCTTACATTTTCTTTCAGAATTTCTACGGAATAAATACGGAGAGGAACTTCCAATCCAGATTATCTATGAGGATCACCCAATGAACGATTACAAACCTATCATCCTGAGAACTAACGGTAAGTTATAGAATATGCCAATCTCGTTGTCAGCTTCAACTCACATTATATCAGATTATATAAATCTATGGAATATGAGGTTTCTAAATTTCGAAGTTGCAATGCTGTATTCGTAAGAATTATTATTAATTTTGTAAAGTCCCACCCGGCACGTCATCAGTTGATCGTTTTTCATCTGTATGCTGCAGTTACGATAATGCCGGCAAGTTCACCACAGCGACCTTGTAACTTATATAAGTGTAGTTGGATCGTATTTATCTGACCAGTAAACAAAGGATTACATCTGTATTGAGAATGTAATAAGAGTTCAATTAAAAACCAGAGCTAAAAAAGTCAACTTAACTGAAGTCATGCGGTCCACCTTCATTCGGGTTTATCGAGGTACCCTTAAATTGGCAAGCTATTCATCGTGGATTATGAAGTGTACGTACTTAGCCATAAAGAATTTTTCATAACATGAAAATGTGTTCTTTAGATACACTGTTTGGACCATAATTTCGGTGTTTAATTGTTTGTTCCCAGGTTATAAAATCTGTCGGGGATTTCGCCCGTGTCTTTCGTCGTACGGCCGTAGCTCTATTTTGCTAGCCATTTGATTTTGACCTCGGTTACCACACATGACCTACGAAGTAGGGTTTGATATGATTTAAATGTGTACCTTGACGAGAGACGCCCGAAAGATGAGTTGAGGCGCTCTACATGAGACGGTCGGAGATGACTTGGGGCCCTCTATCTAGAAATAACCTTGAAATCCTCTCAAAATCTCCAGGTTTATAGGTCACCTAAGTAGGTCAGCTCAGAACTTGCTGGTATCAGTCCCCTAATGCACGTTCAGGCGAAAAATCAAAGTTCTAATGTCAACGGTTCTCCTTATTTTGCCGACGAAAGGATTCGGATGGACGGATGGACTCATTGACACACTCAACAACAATTTGCAAATGAGAGCCTACATACATAAGTATAGGCTAGCTTCGAGCAAGAGAGAAGCTGTCAACAGTTTTCGTCAAGACATCATGATGTTCCAAACATACCAAATCCTTGTCGCTGATAAGTATTCTTAATCCGTATGATTTCTGCTGTAGAGTCGTTATCTATAGAATGAAGTTTCTCCGACACGATTTCATTGTGTCTGTTCATATACATATCATGAAAACTTTGAGGTATGTGGGATCATATGGGCACTAGCTCCGGGTTAAGCGGAATTAGACACAAGATACGAAGTGCATGCCCATGGATCTTACACGCTACGCTCGATATGTGTCGCCAAAATTTGAGAGACTTTGAAGGGCGCTTGGTTGTATACAGTTTCTGAAATAGTGCTTTGTGACGTTGATTAAAATCGTCACATTTAATACAGGATCTAGCAAATGCTACTGGGCGAGATATGTAAGCGCCATATACAGGTCTGATATATAATTCTGGGAGAATAATGTATTGTGTTATTCTCACTTCCTTCGTCATTTAATGATAATATTCTCTTGGTCTTCAAAACTTACAAAAGTATAATATCCGCAGTTCTAAGCTCGTCTGCATTGCAATTCCCATTTACTTATTTCCAGTTCAAAATGTGACGTTTCGGGTCATTTCTAGCGAGAGAAAAGTTGTCACAAATCTCTAGCCTATGTGTAATTTGTACTACGAAGTAGGCTCTCCTTTGCAAATTGTCTGGTAATGAGTAAGTGAGTGAGTCCATCCGAATCCTTTCCTCGGCAAAATAAGGAGAACCGTTGACATTAGAACCTAGATTTTTAGCATGAAGGTGCATTAGGGGACTGTTACCAGCAAGTTCTGAGCTGACCTACTTTTGATGAAAATTTCTGGCGATTTTTGATGAAAATATCTGGTGATTCTCACTTGGGCACTGCCCATCTTAATATTGGAAGGATTTCAACTCGGGGATGGGGGATTTCCAAGAGTTCAGGTCACACTGCCATGTGTGTAAAATAAAATCTAAAAATATATGTATTCCGTCAATGTTAATAATACACATTCTCTACGCTCTCCAATATGTTTTTTTTCCATCCTGTACTCGCCTTCGTTAAACAAGTGTCAGAGTTCAAAGCGCATTAGTCGTTTCCATTTGTCTGTCATGATCTTACTATAGTCATCTTGATGAATTTTCAGTTTCTCACCACATTCCATTATTATTCTTTTCGGAATCGTCCACATGAAATATTACCCGTACATGGATCAAAGCTCTCTCAGTTCATTCTCTAACATCATTCTCTAGATAACGACTTAACAGCGAATATCATATGGATTAAGAATACTGATCAGCAATACGGATTTGATATTTTTGGAACATCATGCTGCCTTTTCGGCATCACTGAAAATTGTTAACGTTTCTCTCTTGCAGGAAACTAGAATATGTTTAAGTATACTAAGATTGTTGATTTTGTTTCTTTTGAATCTGGTGTTAATGTTGTTATATGAAATAGATTTTTGGATCATGGATGCGAAATTTGTTAATGGACGACGGCTGAATATTGAATGGCGGACTAGATTCTTATCATTCGGACCGTCTATATTGTGCACCCACACAGGTAGAACATATTTTGTGGGTGTTTGTGCGGACTCTAACAGGATATAACATATTCGGTCCACGTTACGCGAGTGAAGACTAGCCTTAGTGATTCATTCGGTCATTTAACGTTAATGCAGCTATACAATTCTGCCCTGCTGAATGCAGAGGCAGAAAACCTTCATTCGTGTCAGTCGTTTTCGGATATCCGAGATAAGGCCTGTAATACTCATACCACGATTAAAACACGTATACTGGAGGAAACTTCATTTTGCCAAAAGCTTGCACAGCAATCCAATGGTGAAGAGTTTCGGGCATTTAGAACTGATCAACAAAATATGCTTTGAATCGGCTAAACAGGTTAGGTAAAAAAGGTCGTTTTTGTCCAATAAAAAGTTTTGTCCAATAAATTCAATGATATATCGAAGATAGAAACATCCGCCATAGGCTACCATGGATATATTTATCCGCATCGGATGGTATTGAAAATAACAAATTGTCTATCTAATGTGCATAAGAATAGACGACATGTTTTGTTCTCTGTTAACAATTAGACTATGCAAACTTTCATTGGAAAACCACTGTTCCGGCATGTAACAATATTTAAAGTAAGTCGCCTGAAGATTGTGTAGCGTTATGATGAATAAGTCAAAAGTTATCAAGCAAAAACGACCTTTTTTGTCCCCCGCCGCAACGCGGCCGGGGACTTTAAAATGGTTCTTGCTTCGTAAGCAATAACTTCTAAATGCTTTGTCGGATTCCTCCGAAATTTGGCATCTGCATTCTTTGCGACAAGACGTCTCTTGGTATTACGTTTCAGCAAGATCCGCCTGTAGGTGGCGCCACTGGGGTCTTGCTTCTATGTGTCCGTGCATGCACAGACATGTCCGTGCAAATACTTCGTAAGCAATAACTTCTAAATGCTTTGTCGGATTCCTCCGAAATTTGGCATCTGCATTCTTTGCGACAAGACGTCTCTTGGTATTACGTTTCAGCAAGATCCGCCTGTAGGTGGCGCCACTGGGGTCTTGCTTCTATGTGTCCGTGCATGCACGGACATGTCCGTGCAAAAACTTCGTAAGCAATAACTTCTAAATGCTTTGTCGGATTCCTCCGAAATTAGGCATCTGCATTCTTTGCAACAAGACCTCTGTTGGTATTACGTTTCAGCAAGATCCGCCTGTAGGTGGCGCCACTGGGTCTTGTTCCAATCTTTAGTGGATGTTCGTGCAAATGCTTCATAAGCGATAACTCCTAAATGCTTTGTCGGATTCCTCCGAAATTTGGCATCTGCATTCTTTGTGACAAGACGTCTGTTGGTATTACGTTTCAGCAAGATCCGCCTGTAGGTGACGCCACTGGGTCTTGTTCCAATATTTAGTGCATGTCCGTGCAAATACTGCGTAAGCGATAACTCCCAAATGCTTTGTCGGATTCCTCCGAAATTTGGCATCTGCATTCTTTGCGACAAGACGTCGCTGGTATTACGTTTCAGCAAGATCCGTCTGTAGGTGACGCCACTGGGGTCTTGCTTCTATGCGTCCGTGCATGCAGGGACATGTCCGTGCAAATACTTCGTAAGCAATAACTTCTAAATGCTTTGTCGGATTCCTCCGAAATTTGGCATCTGCATTCTTTGCGACAAGACGTCTCTTGGTATTACGTTTCAGCAAGATCCGCCTGTAGGTGGCGCCACTGGGTCTTGTTCCAATCATTAGTGCATGTCCGTGCAAATACTTCGTAAGCGATAACTCCTAAATGCTTTGTCGGATTCCTCCGAAATTGGCATCTGCATTCTTTGCGACAAGACGTCTGTTGGTATTACGTTTCAGCAAGATCCGCCTGTAGGTGGCGCCACTGGGTCTTGTTCCAATCTTTAGTGGATGTTCGTGCAAATGCTTCATAAGCGATAACTCCTAAATGCTTTGTCAGATTCCTCCGAAATTTGGCATCTGCATTCTTTGCGACAAGACGTCTCTTGGTATTACGTTTCAGCAAGATCCGCCTGTAGGTGGCGCCACTGGGTCTTGTTCCAATCTTTAGTGCATGTCCGTGCATGTCCGTGCAAATACTTCGTAAGCGATATCTCCTAAATACTTTGTCGGATTCCTCCGAAATTTGGCATCTGCATTCTTTGCGACAAGACGTGTGTTGGTATTACGTTTCAGCAAGATCCGCCTGTAGGTGGCGTCACTTGGTCTTGTTCCAATCTTTAGTGCATGTCCGTGGATGTTCGTGCAAATGCTTCATAAGCGATAACTCCTAAATGCTTTGTCGGATTCCTCCGAAATTTGGCATCTGCATTTTTTGTGACAAGACGTCTGTTGGTATTACGTTTCAGCAAGAACCGCCTGTAGGTGGTGCCACTGGGTCTTGTTCCAATATTTAGTGCATGTCCGTGCAAATACTGCGTAAGCGATAACTCCTAAATGCTTTGTCGGATTCCTCCGAAATTTGGCATCTGCATTCTTTGCGACAAGACGTCGCTGGTATTACGTTTCAGCAAGATCCGCCTGTAGGTGGCGCCACTGAGTCTTGTTCCAATCTTTAATGCATGTCCGTTCATGTTTGTTCAAATCCTTCGCGAGCGATAACTTTCGAACAATTTGTCGGATTTCTTCGAAATCCACCCAGAGGTGGCACCACTAGAGTTCATTCCATTATTCCATGCTGCAAGTGATAACTTAGAAACACTTGGTCGAATTTCTTTGAAATATCCTACATATGTACCTTCTGGGTAACATGAGAAACGTTGCGGCTCATCGGATTCTTCTCAAATTTGGCATGCATTTACCATGCCAGGAGCTGTTGCTTGGGATTGCCTTTCGCTCACTTGCACTCACAGGTGGCGCCACCTGGTGGCAACATCACAAATTCGTTTCCGGGTAATAACTTGAGAACTGACCATCGGATTCTTCTCAAATTTTGTATGAATGTACCGTGACATAAGATGTCGCTTGATAATGCATTTCACTGACTTGCGCCTAGAGGTGGCGTCACCTGGTGTCAAAATCTAAATTTGGTTTCTGGGCAATAACTTGAGGACCCTCTCATCGGATTCTTCTCAAATTTGGTATGCAGATGTCCCCACGATACCATGTTCCTTGGGATTGTATTTTTCCCGCTTCTGCCTACAGGTGGCGTCTCCTGGTGGAAAAATTTGTTTCCGGGCAATAATTTGGCAACTGCTCATCAGATTATTCTCAAATTTTGTATTCATATGTGACCCGCCCCAAATAACATGAACACCGATGGGCATCTAGTACCGGCAATAACTTGAGGACCCCTCTTCAGAGTCCACAGTTCATATGCCGATACCATGACATGAGATGTCATTTGGGATTGTGTTTTGCCTGCTTGCACCTACAGGTGATGACTCCTTGTGGCAAAGTCTAAATTTGGTTTCTGGGCAATAGGTTGAGGATGCCTTCATATTCTTGTCAAATTTAGTTTGCAGATAATATGCCATGAGTTGTCTCTTGGGGTTGCATTTCGGTTACATAATTTTCATGCTACATGGTAAAGAAAATATATTACAGTAGCAATCAACATTCAGTCAGCCATTCGGAGTTGATCTCAAAACCTGGGAAGGTGGAAAGACCCCTCTGCTTCTTACGCCTGTGAAGTAGCTGTTGCCATCCTCATGAATATCTTCTGAAACCGACAGCGCTTATAAATATTGCTGCCATTTTGGCGGGGGACCTAGCATCCTCTGGCTGCTTGTTACCTCCATCTTTAGAGAGAGGTTTTCCCTAACCTGCTAAAGATTCTTTGAAGTGATGAATTAATGGTGGCCTTGTCGTGCATGCACATTATAATCTGTTCTGGTTTTAACTAATAAGTGTTGTGTAATTTTGCAGGATTGCTGCATGGCGAGACGGGCCTCACAGAAGAGTTTCCTAACGTTTTCGTGCTAGTTTCAGGAACGAGTTTCTATCAACAATGTCTACCACCAGAAAGTATCGATTTCATCTTCACTGCTCTCGCATCTACTTGGTTAAGTAGAAGGTAAATAATGATTATATAACATTACATATAGGGTGCAATTTAACAATCCCGTGAGTAATCCAAGAAAGCCCCACAAAACGTAGTGTTACCACATAATAATGTTATTCCACAATAGACTATGTAATATATGATGGCAGAATCAAACAAGTAAACGCTATATCTCATACCACAAGTGTTCATCCTGATTGCTTGTAACTCGGTCACATGATATTCCGTAATTTCCGATATGAAATGTAACATCACGAAAATCATATTGTTTAGATGATCGTATTCCTCCTGGTCTGAATCTTGGTGTTTCATCACTCTCTCCTATATATATATAGCCCCCGCATTCTCAGAAATCACTCCAATTTCCATTTGCATAAACACATCCTGTTATAATTGAATTCTGTAAAATCACTCCAATTTCTATTTGCATAAACACATCCTGGCGTAATTGAATAATGCTTCGAAATTTCCCATCCCCGACTTCCCTTCTACTTTTTTGATAAACGTCAAATTCAACTGTTAACTGCAAAAAACTGCTTTACATTTTATTTTTTCTTTCCCCAATCAGTTTAATCCTGTAGGATTTTATATGATCACGATATATTCCATAGGATTCGGATCCTATACTATTTGCATCCTAGGTATATGTATTTTAGAATCCCATTGGACTTCCGGCGAGGCCTGCTGCCGGTCATATGATTTAGACTTCTTCGCACTCTGGTGCAGGTGTTCCAAGCACTATAAGTGGCAAGATGTTTTGTAGTCAAGCGAAATTTGACATAGGCACTCTTGATCAGACACTGGTGGGAGACAACAAAAGGCTGCACCTGTTTGTGATACAGCTGTCTTGCAACTTGATCTTAGTTGAACACCTGATTACAAACGGAAAATAGCGTTACTCATAAGAACCGGGAGAACCTGGTTAAGAGTGTCCTAGAAATTTTGACAAGCGTCTGGTCCTTCATTCATAATTCAGCCGTCGTCCATTAAAGAATATCTGCGCTCATAATCCAGACCTATTTCATGTTCCATATAACAGCATTAGCCCCAAATTCGAAAAGACAATCATAATATACATAAACGTAGGCTAGTTTCTTGCAAGAGAGAAGCTGTCAACAGTTTTCAATGATGCCGGCAAGACATCACGATGATCCAAAAATATCAAACCCGTATCGCTGGTCAGTATTCTTAATCCATGTGATATTCGTTGTAAAGTCGTCATCTAGAGAATGATGTATCTCAGTCACGCTTTGATGCTGAACGTTCATATGAGCGCCAAGGGGATCTTGAAGTACATGAGTTCATTCGGCCCGTAGCCCGGTTAAGCGGAATTAGGCTTAACGAAACGTAACGTCATAGATCTTGCACGCTATGCTCGTATGTAGCTATCAGCATGCAATATGTATCGGCAAATTTGATAAACTGTAGTGGAGGCGCTTGGTGATATAGCCTTGTTTTATAAGTTTCTGTAATAATGTTTTGTGACGTTGACTAAAATCGTCACAGTTAACAGAGGATCTAGCAAATGCTAGTAGGTGAGATATGTATACGCCACATGTAGGTCCCACTGGAATATTGCTTTCTAGACAGGGATAGTTTACGATGTCGAAATTGTAATCATTTATTTTGTCATCAAGTCGACGAGAGAGAAGGCCCTCTTCATTTTTTTTAGAGATATATGTCTAAATATGATGAGCCGTTAGGGCTATCTGTAGTTTCCTTCAAATCCAGTGAAGGTGGATATATACCCTTCACTGCGTCATATGTCAATGTTTAACAACAGCAATGTATAACCCAACTTGGGTCAGAAAAAAAACAGACGCCCTGTTGAGGTCGCATGCCGCCAAATTGCTGAAACCGACGTTTGACTGTGGTAAAAGTCTGTGATTCTGGTAAACTTCATGGAAGTGTAGTTTTCGATATAAAGGCTAGAGAAGCAAGGGCTTCAAAGGGGAAGAAGGAGATATGTAGCTTATTCTGACCGTCTAGGACAGATTAGGGTGTTGGTTTGTATGATTGGGACACTTATGCAATAGTTCGAAGCAGTGAGAAGATTTGCTGCATAGTCTAACTTTGAGAACTATACAAAATGTAGACGGATACTTCGGCCAGAAAGATGAGATTGCCTGATGGAGTTGCATACCTTCATAAATTCGGACACGATGAGGTGCATTGCAGAATTTATTGAAGCCAATCGTGCTCAGGTTATCAATAATGACACACCGTGGTGTGAGAGGAGGGTGAGACTTTCTCGAACTTTAGTAGGAAGAGATATCGTTGAACGAAATGGGGAATTGTTCACCAAAAAAAAGCTAAGTAATTGCGTGGAAAACGATTTCTTTACAGCTATAGACCTGACAACATTTTCATAGCTGGATTATTTGCAGATAATTGGTAGTTTCTTGAAGAATGGAAGGGGATACGCTGATCGTTAAATGCTACATAAATTATACTGTTTACTATCTCATGACATCTCACGTAGACTGAGTATTCGATCGTAGCTGGATCTGACCAGAGACTGCAAGGGTTTGAGAAAGACCAGGCCTATCGAAGTAATATTTGTCTGAGACTATGGAGTCTCGGAATTTTAAGTCGCAATTGATTGTCGTATAATGGTGGCCTGGTAGAGTTGACGGTAAATACATATTTACCTCAACTGCTTAGATAGATGTTTTTTGCTGTGCGTGATTTTTCCTGAAAAACGCCAGCTTGCAATTTGACTACAAATCCATGAGAGACAAACTTATGAACTTTTTAGACTAACCAATTCCAGTCTTTAAAAAAACTGCTCACAACTATCCACCGTAGTGAAGGGTTGAAGAAGAACTGCAAAGCCAGTGAAATGGTTGTCCCCGAGGAACTCTCGTGTATTCCGTATTCCACTATTCCCGAATCTTCGCACACATATGAATACATTAGTAGTTGAAATGTTACAAATATACTGATATTGGTGAACAAATATGATCACTTTATTACTTTTCTTCTGAATAACTTTGTGAATGGCGAAAAATGAACTGCATGAAATAGGTATGTTATTGAATAGCTAAATTGTTTTGCAAATTTGTTTTTCAACTGAATGTTGGCTGCTGAAGGATGCTTCCCTGTACAGTCATGTGGTTCCCTTTCAGTCGCTAGACGTCGTCAATTTTTCTCACCTCTTGCATATGGCTTCAATTTATTATCTGTATAGGGTAGCACTCTGCTGGTGGAATGCTAGTCCCCCGAGTCCCGCCCTCTGTACATGTCACTCGACAAATATATGTATGTTTATTGTTTTGGTGGGAAATTTAAGCCCAACCAGCCACCTCCAGAGTAAAGGGGGGGGGGGGAGGCGCTGATTCGAAACCCACTGTGGACTCGACCAATTTTCTGCACTAGAATCTGAGCTATACTAAGATAGCTTAATCCCAAAAATAACTAAAATACTGTTGTAAGATCACTTTCTAAATGACCAAAATATATCTTTTTCTGTATTCACATATGGGAGCAGCGTTATTACGACCATAAGAGGGTACTGTATGTTCCCTTTCAAGACTACCGGTCTGCTACCTTCTATTTTTGTTGGAGGCCCGTTGGCCGAGTGCTTTATATCGCCGACATATAGCGCTGGCGATTAAGTGCCTTACTCTGGAGGTAGCTAGTTCGAATCCCGCTCTGGTATTTCCTGTACTGAAATCTGTGCTATAATAAGAGAATGTAATCCCAAAATAACAAAAATACTGTTATACGATCACCAAAAAATATCTTCCTATCAGATGAGTTCCTTGAGGTGATCGTTCATCACAGCTACCGCGCTAGCGTATCTAATTCCGCTTTAGCCGGTGCTGGGGGAGTGTGGATACTTCATAGTGTCCACATGAACAGCTGCTATAAAAGCGCGACTGAGATACTAAGGCCACGTCCGCGAATCCACCGTATTCTCGGGTCTGAATGTTGGGTGCCGAGGGATGCTTACCTGTAGAGTCAAATGGTTGATTTTAGTCGCCAGACGTCTCACCATTTGGAGTTCACCCCGTGAATTTATGGACACACGGTTCTGCAATAGGGTTCAAAATGAGCTCAACATAATCAGCTATGATGTTGACGTTTGTAACACTCGTTCGGAACGGTGTTTAATGAAGCAGATATGGATTGTATAGGTTTTCATGGGGGAGGCCAATTGCGAACACCAACATTACTAAACGGATTTATCAAGATGACAACCGGCTTAGTCATACTGAGGAATGCCCTAGGAATGATTCTACCCAGTTACCAGCTTCTCTGCTCGCTGGGTGTATGGAGAGTATTATCCAGGCATTGTCCCCTGTTAACTCGATCATCAGACAATAGGATACATAGTCAGCGGTATGAATATTCTCATGGTGAACACGTAATAATTATTAATCACATTTTCCAACTTTACATCTCTTTGATACAACTTAACCATAGAAAGTTATTTTTTGCATTATTTTACTTCATACAGTCCGGGAACTTTAACAGATGCTATATTAGCTAACAACGCTACAGGTTCTGAGAGGGAGGCATATGCGAAACAGGCTGCTGAAGACTGGGAGACCTTCCTTCTACACAGAGCTACCGAACTCGTACCAGGTACAAGTGAACAGTTTGGTTGTACAAGAGTGCCAAAAATTGGTGTAAATGTCTCTCAGGATTCCTGGTCAGGGCGAGCTGGGTCGCAATGTGGCCCACGGGAGGTATTCTGTCCATCCAACGCACTGGTTACTCTAGTTACCTAGCAAGTTCTACCAAAAGAATGAAAAAGAATCCAGCTACAGTATGCCCGTCTTTGCGGAAATAGTACTGACCTTTTCCTATCACGCAAGTTTCTCCAATAAAACTACACAATTAGTAGGAAAATAACTGTTTGGTGTGGAATAAGTTAGCTTTTCATACTTTATCGCAGAAGAGAGCAAAAGTGTTTGATAAATACTACGAAAACGATATATTTCAAGACACCCGCATGTCAGTCAGTTTCAATATTCCCTTGAAAGGTAGTTGTCATTTCCAGCTATAACGGTTACAATCATATGGAAAAACTGTTTCAGGTGGATACCTGATCAATATTGTTCCAATATTCGACGGTCTTTGTGCGCAGGAAAATCCGGTGAAACTTTGCGCGAAAAAAGTGTCTGTCGAGATGGCTGACATCTGGAAGGATTTAGTGAAGGAAGGATTGATATCACAGGTATTTCAGTGTCATTCATATCATGTTCAGGTACCTTCCAACAGTGATATAAGCCAATTTATCTAATTAGAGATGGTTAGTCTGTTATAGCCCGGGAAGTGGTGTCTGTAATATACAGGGTTAACAAATTAAATCTAGATCTTACAGTATATCAATATACTTATCAGGACTAGGGAAGGGGATATCAGGACTGGGGGGGGGGGGGAGATTATTCTCAACTTTCCAGCTTTTACTTTCAGGATGAATTTAAAAACATGAACTTCCGTTTTTACGGTGGTTCAGTTGAGGAAATTGGACAACCGTTTCAAGATGTCAACTCACCTGTGGTGCAGGCTGGACTCAGATTTGAATCACTTTCCATAAAAGTTACAGACAGTCCATTCCATGTCATGTTGAGCTGTAAGCGAATAAATAATGGTATGTGTAATAATGCATTGTATGTAATATCATATGCCACAATACGATTTTCTCTCTATCTCTAAACATGGTGACCTGGATTTTTCGCTCCTCAACAATTTGACCTTGACCACGTTTACCTACGTTAACGAAACTTGGCCAGTAGGGCCCCGCGGTTGATATGCGTGGAATAGCGTGAGCTTTAACCCTATCTGGCCTGGGGGGGGGCCATTATGGCCCCCCTACCAAACTTTCTGCGCTATATCCGGAACGACAAAAAATGGAGAGCTGAAACTCCGTGACTTTATAGTTTGTCATATTGGGGTCATTTTGAGCCTATTTGCATGACCCCCGGAGCAGAGGATCATGGGTAAATCCAAGATGGCGGCCACATGGGGTAGCAGAAAAGTCATATTTTGGTCATATTTCTTCAAAATTTCTGCTTTTCCGCTATGAAAAGCGGGCAAAAACTATTTTATTTGACATCACATTAATATTTACTAATTTATCATGCAGTTTTTACGGAGAAATTACAAAAATAAAAAAAATCTGACCGAAAAATCGACCAAAAATGCCTTTTTTGAAAATGACGTCACTGTGACGTCATCAAAGCGGCCATCTTGGATTTTTTTACATTTTCTGGTAGAACTTGATCCAAGGGTATAGTGTGATAAGTTTCAGCCTCCTAGTTCAAGGGGTAAGAAAAATAATTAGGGGGGGGGCCATTTCGGCCCCCCAGGCCTGGACAGGTCCGAAAAAGCCCAGGACAGATGGGGTTAACACAGTGGTCACAAAACCGGAAGTGACGTTATAAAAACCGGAAACAACCGATATCTCGTGAACGAAAGGGTTAGGGGCATGTGACTTTCGCTAATATTGACCTTTAAACGAAAAGGTTATTCAACATTCAGCAATGACGTCATAATCACATCATCAAACGGGAAGTTGGTTAATTTCTCAGAAACAAAAATGACTAGTTGTGAAGATGGATATCTTAAAGCAAATGTGTATTGAGAATGTCCAACATCATAATGACGTCATCAAACCGAGTGTAGGGTTAAATATTTAACTCATCGTGTCGAGGTACACTCTTTTGTGTTAAATGCCGTCATTTTCATCTGCCGACGATACAGCTCACCAATCCACAGTGTACGAGTTGTCACAGCGACACAGCTCACCAATTACCAATCTACTAGTTGTCAGAGCATTTCCATCATAGCTCTCTAGATTTGTATCTAATACCGTTTATGCCGGTGCTAGGGGCCGTGTGGTCATGTCATCCAAGTTGCCACATGAACAGGTACAATAAAAGCGTACCTGAGATACAACACATATCACGAATCGTTAGATTCTTGGTACATGCTTTAGAATAGGTTAACCAGAAGACTTTTCTGTGAAGTCATGTGGCTCTGTCAGTATGTCGGCACCTCTTCCCACTTCCCTTATATGTGTTGTTACTGTAATATATGTTTTATAAATCAACTAGGTACAATACAGTTTCAAAACTTCATGTAGATATTCATACATAAAGTACATTAATGCTTAATTCTTCTATTCTATTAAGTCTGTTCTCTGATACTCCATATCATAGCTTCCTCATAGTTAATATTGTATAAAATTTGAAGCTGAATGATGGTCTTTCATATTTCGCTTTGAATAAAATCATTGTCTCCTCTTAATTCACGTAATCATAAAACCCTTAACGTATTCTCTTTTCCATACTTGGAATATAATCCGTCTGGCCATTTCGCACGATTCATCTGCATCCTAACCCTCCAAGTTGTGCCTATCATCTATACCAGTATTTCTGTTTTATAATATATGTAAACATCTCTCCAGACAAAATATCTAATACATCTCTGAATATTAGTAGATTGAGTATACGACCATTTGGATAGACAAGTTATTATGATAGTTATATGATACCTTGGAAGATATGTGGAGAATTCCACGGAGTATTATCAACTATTATGGCAAATGAGAGTCAGTATTCAAGGATAACGCACAGACAGTATCCGTGAAGGGTATATTCATAAATTTAGCAGTTGGTCGATATCTTCATCACGGTTTAATAAATCTGATAAAAGTACATGTTTTTATGACAGAAGTCAAGCAGGACACAAGAATTTCAGAATTGCCGAACAAGAGATTGCACCACGGCAAGGTCTCTTTTGTTTGTATAATGCAGAACTTGTTCGATCATGGCTAAGCTTCAAAGGATTTCGATTCAATTGCCAGTATGCTGTTCTTTTCAATAACCCTAGTGACACGCAATACATTTCCGTATTATCTCCTCTTACTCATCTACTAAAAGAAAAACTAAGAGGACGCCATAACGTGTCCTTGTGGGCATTTATTTATCGACCTCACGGAATACTCGTGAATATCAAAGGCTATAGGCAAATGTAATCCAAAGTGTTATGTCTACAAGTCGAAGATCAAAAGTAACTGAAAAAGCTATACAGGCTGGAGACGGGTGTACAGCGACAGCACCGTCTTGGTTCAAAACGTATGAAGATGACGAACCCTAACAAGGACAGCGTCAGCTCACGCATGTGATTGGACTGGAATGGCGTAAAAGGAATACTCTTCAGACGACGAGAGTGACAGCGAAGAAAGCATCAATCCTAGGGAAATATATATTGGAGCGATATGCAAGAGGTTGGAAAAATTGACGACGCCTGGTGACTGAAAATGTGACGCAACAGGAAAGTATTCGTAACATTCAGACCCGAGAATATGGTGGATTCTCGGTCGTAGCCTTAGTATCGCAGCTGCGCTTTTATTGCAGATATTCATATGGAGACTATGGAGTATCCACACGGCCCCTAGTACCGGTTTAAGCAGAATTAGATACGCTAGCTCAGGAGCTGTGATGACAGATCAGCTCAAACAACACATCTGATGTTAATGGATGAGCATCATGGACGGCTGATGGAGTAAACGCCTTAACAAGGGATAACCTGGTAAATGCAAGAAATCTAGAAAAATAACCTGTAATATTCAACGTCGTACGGCTTAAATTTCCCAACGAAACAATAAAGCTACATATATTTGTCGAGGGACTAGCAATCCACCAGCAGAATTCTGCCATATACAGGTAATAAATTGGAGCGATATGCAAAAGGTGGGAAAAAGTGACGATGTCTGTTGAATAAAAAGCAACCATATGACTCTAAAGGAAAGTATTTGTCGACACCTAACATTCAGATCCGAGAATAAGCCTACTAATGTTCAGAGACGCACTGAATAGAATCTTCAGATAGCGATGTTTACCTATTTAATAAAAGAGGAATGCTGCGAGGATATCGATGAGAGGAAACAGCAGCATGAGAGTTGGGGGCAAAGACGGGGGCGACATAGGAGCAAAATTTCAGGTCAATATGCATATGAATCGGATGAAAAGGCACAGCTGGAACATATATTCTCTTAATGAGAAAGAGACTACATATAAAGTGGTATGGTCACGTGATCAATTATGAGAAGGAAACTGATTATATTCATAGAGAAATCTGAAATACAGTCATTCAGCTTAGACGTGTATGCAATATAACTATGAGGAAACCTACAGAGGAAGCCTCAAAAAGAGAAAACATTTAATCGACAAAACGAGAGACCGAGAATACGAGCCAGACAGTTATGGTTCAGAAATATGAATGAAAAACGTGTTAAGAAGAAGTACAGATAAATTGTTGTATATTCGAAAGAATTGTTTAGGTTATGTAGGAAAATATATATATATATTTCTACAGTGCTATGTATCTACATGGTATTTTGAAATGTGTAACTCGATGAATAATAAACCATGTATTACAATACGACGATTGTGCAGTGTTTTCTTAATGTTCACTAACAGATTATTTCTGTTGCTGCCAGTAGACTCCCCGCGTTCCTATGGGGTAAATTTGAAACCTTCTGGTTTGATGAAGCTCCTCGTGTCCATTAACGAAGGTCCCATGCCTCTAACCACTACCGTTCGCGATATATTGGATGTTTCCGGTTTGAAAATATCTCCTCCCACTGGTCGCCATTGTCTTAAAAGCTATGACATTCTTCGTTTATCAACCGCGGGAACTCCCTGACCATATTGCGTTACCCTACGGGTTTTAATGTCAAATGGACAGAGGAACAGAAGAGATAGGGCAATACGGCATAGAGCGATATAATACTACTACTCTAGTACACAGTAGTAATCGTGTTGATCCACAGATAAGCTTGGCATAATGCAGAAGCAAAGTAACTCCGAATAAACTTAATAAACGCATGGCGACAGTCTCAATATTTCGACAAAATTTTATTTGTCATCTTCAGGATGTGATTTAACAGCAGTTACAGGCTCTTATATACAAAAACGACTAACAAAGACTGAAATGGTTAGATACACACAATTAGAGGGCAATAGCCAATCAGATAATATGTGAACATAACAAGGTAAACATGAGTGGCAAATAGGCATGACAAGGAATACACATAGGCCTGGCAATACACAATCGAAATGGCAATAGTTTGATAAAGATTAATAGTGACGGATTAGAAAAAAAATAGCTGTAATTCTTGTTACATCGGAAAAACTGAGCGTTGTCTTGAAACACGACTTAAGGAACATAATAAAGGCAACAGCGAAATCCATTCTAATTTTTTCAGTTATGAGCACTTCCAACATATTAAAGACCTACTAGATTTACCGAATAGACTAGAAGGTATTCCATATTGCCCATTGTCCTCAGCCTTATTGTCTAACACTAAAGTTATTGACTCTGCGGATCACTGGAATGTCTTGATATTTAAGGAAGCCCTAGCTATTCGGCGATCAAATCCTAAACTTAAAGCTTCGAAAGAGCTACAGTTATTCAGGTAGACTACTGTTTATTATTTTGGTATTTTGTTGCCAATTTCAATGTTTTTTTTTTTTTATATATATATTTTATTCCATCAATCACTGTTTAGATAAGATAATACAGCCATCCAGCATTTCTGTGGTGTGTATTCCTTGTTTTGTTAATTAATAGCTTAATATAATTCAGCATTTCTCATTCTGTAACTATCTAATTCTCTATATTTTATTTCCGATTTCAATCCTCCATACATGTACCTTTGTTACGTTTCTCTAATCAACTTAATACATTTTTTTTTTTTTTTTTCTAATCTCTGTTTCACTTGTGTTTATTCCCCTGATTGACATTTCTGCTGCCACTCTATACACATTCACACACCTCAATAAATCACCACCCGTCACTATTAATCTTTATCAAACTATTGCCATTTCGATTGTGTATTGCCAGGCCTATGTGTATTCCTTGTCATGCCTATTTGCCACTCATGTTTACCTTGTTATGTTCACATATTATCTGATTGGCTATTGCCCTCTAATTGTGTGTATCTAACCATTTCAGTCTTTGTTAGTCGTTTTTGTATATAAGAGCCTGTAACTGCTATTAAATCACATCATGAAGATGACAAATAAAATTTTGTCGAAATATTGAGACTGTCGCCATGCGTTTATTAAGTTTATTCGGAGTTACTTTGCTTCTACACAGTAGTAGCCTTGGTAACTCACAAAAGTGGAAACTTTATTTATGATAATTATTGAAGACATTATTTGTCGGTAGATGTACATTGTATTAACTGAAAATTGTAAAGTAAACGCCGAAATATTTAAACCCTTCCCTGCGTTTCTGAAGTCGAAGTGATTTTTCCCCGTTTCGGAGTTGCATTAGCGGCGTACTGTTGAAAACTCAGAGGCACTACCTGTTCACTAAGGGACATTCTTATTTCTTGGAATCCTGCAAAATAAAAAAAAATATTGGGTTAGAAATTGCCAGGTGTATTGACCCTTTTTGTCACTTGGTTAGATGGTCATTGCACAATATTCATCATGGGACAATTGGAGTGATGTCCCTCTTTTCAATCAAATATGAGCAGATAAAACGACTTTGTTTCGGGCGTTTGGCCATACAGAAGGTACAAAGTATATACAGATCACTACACAATACGGCCAGGAGCATGTAGCCTATATCATACACAATTGTTAAGTCTACAAACACAGTGAAAATGGATCGGATACAGATAAGTGTGGAATCCAGTAGGTTCCCATGTAGATGAAATATGAACATTAACATCATGCATCTTGAACATCGACAGGCTGAAAAATTCGCGCGTATTGGGGGAAATTAGCCATTATATAATATACACACGTATTCAAACCCAATCGGAAAGCGTCTTCATTTATGCATACATAATGGTTTTGTATCTACGCGCAAACCATCTTTCATCTATATAGATAAATTATTTTATATCCACAGACCAATATTTAGGAGGAACTGCATGTACGTTTGACGGAGTCAACATTTCGCAACGAAAGCGCGGATTTATGCCATGCATAACTCTGGTGACCCGATTGATCGACATTAATAGTTCCTAAATAAAATACCATATAGGACTGAAATATTTTGTACGTTAATACAAAATCATTTGAGAGCAGATACAAAATCATTGTATGTAGATACAAATTTATTCTTTATACATAAATCAAGCTACTATTTGATTGAGAGAGAGAGAATTAAGGTTTCACGTCGCATTCAACAATATTTCAGATTTGATATATCGTTAATGTGAGCTTATATGTAATGTTATTTTTATAATTTTGGTCATCCATACCCACGATGCACTGTGGCGTAGATGATAACTCATTGACCGTTAAATGTCACTTGTACGTGTGTGACCTTTCCCGGATGCATATTCATCACTCATGGCCTAGACATTTACCGAACACACTACGTATACTGAAAGGACTTGACCAGAAGGGAGTAAATAATCGGCGGGTTCGATCGTACCTTTAAGATCACGAGTTAGGTGCAGGATTGGCTTTTTTTAGATACTTTTCAAATTTCCTATGCTTTAACATGGTGCTAAATAGCATACTTGGCAATATTGTGCAGATATTTTTGCTAAACTCCGCAGTAGGCAGAAAAGTGGGTTACTTTAATAGCATCTATATTCAATATTTAGCACTTTTATAATCTAGTCTAATTAGAATATATTCGCCTTAAAATATCTGTAACACCGTGTCGGAGAAAGGCCAATATATTCAATATTTTGTACCTTTATAATATTATCTAATTAGAATAAACTCGCACATAAATATGTAGCTGACGTCTGAGAACAGACAATATATTGAATATTTAGCACTTTGATAATATCATCTAATTAGAAGAGATTCACAGTTAAATATGTAGCTGGCGTCCGAGAAAGACAATGTATTCAATACTTAGCACCTTTATAATATCATCTAATTAGAAAAGATTCGCACTTACATATGTAGCTGGCGTCTGGGAAAAGACAATATATTCAATATTTAGCACTTTTACAATATATACATGTACTAAATAGAGGAGATTCGCAGTTAAATATCCACAAGACCCTTTTCGGAGAAAAGACAATATATTTAACATTTAGCACTTTTATAATCTAGTCTAATTAGTAGAGATTCGCATTAAAATATCTGTAACACTGTGTCGGAGAAAGGACAATATATTCGATATTTAGCACCTTTATAATATCATCTAATTAGAATATATTCGCATTTAAATATGTAGGTGACGTTTGAGAACAGACAATATATTGAATATTTAACACTTTGATAATATGATCTAATTAGAAGAGATTCGCAGTTAAATATCTATCTGGCGTCTGGGAAAAGATAATATATTCAATATTTAGCACCTTTATAATATCATCTAATTATAATATATTCGCATTTAAATATGCAGGTGACGTTTGAGAACAGACAATATATTGAATATTTAGCACTTTGTTAATATCATCTAATTAGAAGAGATTCGCAGTTAAATATCTATCTGGCGTCTGAGGAAAGATAATATATTCAATATTTAGCACCTTTATAATATCATATAATTATGAAAGATTTGCGCTCAAATATGTAGCTGGCGTCTGGGAAAAGACAATATATTCAATATTTAGCACTTTTATAATCTACTCTACCTAGAAGAGATTCGCATTAAAATATCTGTACCACCGTGTCGGAGAAAGGACAATATATTCAGTTTTAGCATCTTCATAATATCATCGAAATACAATATATTCTCATTCAAATATGTAGGTGACGTTTGAGGACGGACAATCTATTTAATATTTTGCACCTTTATAATATCATCTAATTAGAAGAGATTCGCAGTTAAATATCTATCTGAGGTTTGAAGAAAGACAATATATTCATTATTTAGCAGCTTTATAATATATAATTACAAAAGATTCGCACTTAAATATGTAGCTGGCGTCTGCGAAGAGATATTATATTCTATATTAATCCATACTATTTAGAAGAGACTCGCAGTTAAATATCCACAAGAGCCTTTTCGAAGAGAAGACAATATATTCAATATTTAGCACTTTTATAATCTAGTCTAATTAGAAGATATTCGCATTAAAATATCTGTAACACCGTGTCGGAGAAAGGACAATATATTCAATATTTAGCATTTTTATAATATTATCTAATTAGAATAGATTCGCACTTAAATATGTAGCTGACGTCTGAGAACAGACAATATACTGAACATTTAGTACTTTGAAAATATCATCTAATTATAAGAGATTCGCAGTTGAATATCTAGCTGGCGTCCGAGAGATACAATATATTCAATATTTAGCACCTTTATAATATCATCTAATTAGAAAAGATTCGCACTTAAATATGTAGCTGGTGTCTGGGAAAATATAACATATTCAATATTTAGCACTATAATTTATACTAAATAGAAGAGATTCGCAGTTAAATATCCACAAGAGTCTTTTCGGAGAAAAGACAATATATTCAATATTTAGCACTTTTATAATCTACTCTAATTAGAAGAGATTCGCATTAAGATATCTGTAACACCGTGTCGGAGAAAGGACAATATATTCAATATTTAGAACCTTTATAATATCATCTCATTAGAATATAACTTGATTTTGGCAATCAAGTACCAAAGGAAGATGTTGTATTTGGCGTTTTGTTTCTTTCGAAATGACATTGAAAGCGACCGACTGTCTCCGAAACACCTTTGGTCATCATTGAATGATTGGTTTGTTGTGCCAGTAAGTCTGAATACATGTCAGCTGTCTGCATCAATGAGATTGCCTTTATATCGCCCGTTCTGTAGGCACCAATCAAGCTTTACCTGGGACTGTCTTAAACAGCCTATATACCAGCACATGCGCGTTGTTTAACCAGGAAGAACGATAGAATAATCTGTTATTGTCTGAGTGGAGTTGCACAGACCACAAATGAAAATGTACTTGCGACTGTCTTAAAAATCCTTATATACCAGCGCATGCGCGTTGTTTAACCAGAAAGAACGATAGAATAATCCCTGTTATTGTCAGAGGAGTTGCACAGGCCAGCAAAGAATGTGTACCTGGGACTGCCTTAAACCTCCTTATTCAGCAGCCCAAGCAAGTTTGAAAATATGTAGCATTTGTGCTAATTATACAATATATTTTCTTTAAGGAGAGGCAGTCGGACAATTTGGAGCTGCGATTTAGAAGAAATATTCAATATTTATCATGGCTGCAATTTAGAAGAAATATTCAATATTTGGCATTTGTGCTAATTATACAATATATTTTCTTTCGGGAGAGGTAGTCCGACAATGTGCGTTTGCGAGTTATCATAAATATTGAATATTTCTTCTGGCTGCAATTTCGAAAAAATATTCAATATTTAGCATTTGTGCTAATTATACAATGTATTTCCTTTGGGAACAGGCAAGTCAAAGTGCTAACTAGCAGTAATCCTGAAAATTATCTTCAAAGTAGCACACCCCTTTCTAAAGATCACTGAATTTAGAAATTATTTGCGAAGTAGCAGATCCGCTAAATAGCATACGAGACAATAATAACCATTCCTGCACCTTAATGAAGATCACTCTACGGTCGAATAAGCGAGGTCACAGATCACCCGACTAAGCTACACAGTCGATTGATTTCAGAATCGCTCGTGTCAACAAAGCTTGAACAACGTACAATTATTAAAATTTGCAATGAAAATTGAATTCAACAGTTTTACAATTTTAATCGGAAACGAGCGTGCGGTACCCATTCTTGAGCTCGCGTTTTATTGGAGATGACACCGGTTGACTGCAGTCGCCATATTTAACTGGACTACATGTACTCCGATGCGCGACAGCGACTTACTCTAACTGATCAGGGAAAGCGAGAATATCGTTCGACCGGTCCGTGTCGTCACTGACGAGTTAGACCTGAGTGAGAGTGAGGCCTCGAGTGGAATAGTTGAGCGAAAAATGGCGACCGCGTTAGCCACCAAAGAAATGCGACCTCGTGAAAATTCGCAAACTTTGCTCGGTTCTGACTAATATTGTAAAATCGTTGAATCTATATTACAAAATAAATAAAATTTCGATAACAGATTTCAATAATTGTTTATTGTTCAAGCTTTGCTGTCACGAGGAGTCTAAAATCTTTCGACTGTTCGTAGCGTAGTCGGGTGATCTGATACGTCTCTTACTCGACTCTAGAGTGAACTTAGAGGTACGGTCGAACTCGCCACGAGTGAGTTACTTTGGCCTCACTCGAGTAACGCGATACTGACTTCACGGGCAAGTCGAACGAAATTTTGGCTTACACGGATCAGTTAGATTACCACGTGTGAGCCTGTCAAACTCGCCGAATATGACACGTGGGACTTGACCCAGGCTCATCGACCATGACTCGAACTTGTCGCATAATACACCCGAATGATTTCAATGTTACATGAATCGGTCTTTCTATCTATCTATCTAATCTACCTATCATCTATGTATACATATATGTATCTATCTAAGTGTCTATCTATCAATTTATCTATCGTGTAACTTTTTCAGATGAGACACTGTTCAGGGAAGTTGCCGAAAAGTACGTGGAAGCCAGGAGATCCTATAGTGAAAGCTGTTTCATGCAAGGACTGGCCAGTCACAGGTCTGGCGAGGAAAAGGAGAAAATTTTGAACAAATATTTCCAACGCTTCGTTGAGCGGGTGATGGGAAATCCCGATAAACACGGAGCTGATTTTGTGATTGCACGCACTGTTATCCACAAGGTTACCACTATTGAAGATAATTGAGTCAATCTTTTGAACGCGTCCGCTTCAGTTTTGAATTTTTGTTACGGTATACTGTTACGAGGATTAGTTCAAGTTGACAGGCTTAGGTGTTTATCCAGTAAGCTAGGTTATATAAGTGACTGACACAATAATACTGGGTACAACGTAATGGTTGGATTTCGATCCGACAATTTAGGGCGATATGTAATAACTTCGACCTGTGATCATTGGGTCAGAGTAATCGACCCTAAATTGTCAACCTAATCTTTCATAGCTGGATAACTATTGACATAAAATTGTTGGCAGTGTGGTTAGACATTCATGGAAGCATGGTTGTTTATGATCAATTATATTTTACGCCCAAAACTAAACCAAAGTATCAATGTTTCGTATCTTTCACAATGGATAGTTAGTGCCATGAGAACAGTACTAGTAATTTACAATGATTCTGTGCATATGTAGAACATACAGTTGATTTACATGGCCAGGACAAGTTTAGCTAACAGAATTACTAATGAAAGAAACAATATTTGACTCTTCGTTTTATATTTCTCCACGAACAACAATGGATTGTGATCAGTATACATCAGTGTTAGAGCTGTTAGTTACATGCACTTCAAAATATTGCAAACCCAATACAAGACTCAACGTTTCCTTTTCAATGGTGGAACGTGCCCTTTAGTGTTTATTGAGTTTGTTATGTAAAAATGTTATGTATCTAGATGGTCGACCCAATGTTAATATCCTTAATTGAGAATATATAATCTCCACCTCAACACGGCGAGATGTTGTGTGGAAAACCTGGGCCATAAGCAATACATGGGGATGGTCTCTCATGCTTTTATAATACTTTAGATTTTCACCTTGAGAAAATGTCCTAGAAACAATACCTGACTCATGTTCATGGATGCTGATCCAAATGACAGCTATAAAAACGCTTGCCTTATTTAGCATGTGAAGATTAGCCCTGATGCAGGAGCAACTTCTTCAAAACCTGTCCGCCTCATTTAACCTATGTATATATGAATGAATCAGCACTCCCAATGATACCTTCTCTTCTTCTCTACCGTTTTCCTTTTGAGGAAATTACCTCCGACAAATCTCTAACTTAGTTAACAGATGTACATCGGTGATGATTCAAAAGATAGCATTTGATTTGAGAAAATCCCCTCAAAACAATGTCCGACTTATTTACCATATGATAATCTATGTTAGGCTATCAACATTTCCAAAAAGACTAATCCTTGCATATGGATCAATGTGGATAAAATATTTTTCAAGAACGAAAGTGACATTTATCTCTGTGAAGCATATTTACTGTACAATTGAGGCGAAGAAAACATTGTTTCGCTCTTACTGTTGCAATATCTTTTCCTTTCATCTTTGGTGTACATATAATAAGAAAGTCTTCAACAGTCTGAGAGTGATGTACACCAATTCGTTTAGATGGTTTTTTAATTACAGACGACCCTCTGCGACTTTTTATTTTATCTTATTGAGGTCATTTTTAGCATATTTGCATAATCTCCGGAGTAGAGGATCATGGATAAATCCAAGATGGGGGCTGTGTGGGTAGCAAAAAAGGTAATATTTTCGTCAGAATTCCGGCATTTCTTCGAGGAAAATTGGGCAGAATTTTTATTTACTAATTTATTTTTGCAAAAAAAAACACATAAGTAATAATTTCGAAAAATCGGTCAAAAACTGCATCAACGCGGCCATCTTGGATTTTTTACATTTCCTGGTAGAGCTTGACCCACGGTCTAGGCCAGATAGGGCTAACGGAGTTCCTATTGAGAAACTCTGTACCTAGTTTCAGGAAACGAATAGAAGATAGTCACAACTCCACAATATGAAAATTGCTTAACATATAGATTGACATCATTTAATCTTGATTTAACATGGGAGCGGAGATTATCTAACTGCCCTGTGATCATTTTTGTCTGTCTGTGACACGCGCCACAGGAGATCACCTGGGTATACACATTACCTAATGGATTATATATTCCCCTTAGCGCTCTGGCGATACGCAAGTGGTGATAACGTAGACATACCTTGTTATCTTAAAATTTCTTGATTCGTCTGCAAACCGCGATAGCGTGCGGCCGCATCTGTGCATCTCAACTTTACCCCCATTTATTTTTAATCCCACCCTCCCAGACCCTAGAATAATAAGCGGCGTTAAAAACGATAAATGCATCGTTATATAAATTGTGACGGATTTGATTTGAATATTGGAGAGATTTGATTTGAATGTTTTAGTTGTGACTGAATGTCAACTAGTGCTTGTCGCTTTGCGACATACATGTACGTATCCTTGCTGCGGTATTGCAGGCGGCCTTTACGGCAGATTTAATTAAAATGTCCCTAGATCACCCAAACCACTGTAGTTATTGTCTTGTTTATGATTTGTTCTTTTGGTCTATATTTCATTGATTTATTATGTTTGTTATTTACTAGTTCTAGTTTATAGCTGTTCAAGCTTATCTGTAAGGACCCGAGTTACAAATGGGAGGTGGGTGGGAGGGGAAGGAGGCCCCCGGTCCCTCCTAGCGTGACGCGCCATTGACGCGCATTACCATGATGGTGTTTGGGGACGTCCCCCCAACGTCAAATCATCTGCCTACGCCACTGTGCTTGCGATACATGACGAGAGTTACTGTTTGACTCATGAGATATTAGCTAGTATATGAGTGGTGGGCATTCATTGTTATATATGCTTGCAAGCATGCTTCCAAGATAACCCCGTAATCACCAAATTTAGATTTGACATCAGGTGGCGCCACCTGTAGGCGCAAATGGGCCAGATGTAATCCCAAGCGACATCTCATGGCATATTATCTGTGTCACCACCTGTAGGTGCAAGTGGGCGAAACGCAATCCACGCATCATCTCCTGAGCAGTTCTCAAGTTATTGCTCAGAAGCAAATTCGGATTTTTCCACCAGGGGACGCGACCTGTAGGATAAAAGCAGGCGAAACACAATCCCAAGGGGCATCTGATGGCATGATATCTGCATACCAAATTTGAGAAGAATCTGAGAAGGGTCCTCAAGTTATTCCATGGAAGCGAAATTTTGATCATGCCACCAGGTGGCGACACCTGTATGTGCAAGTGTGTGCGAAACACAATCTCAAGCGACATCTTATGTCATGGTATATTCATATCAACTTTAAGTAGAATTCGATTAGCGGTTCTCAAGTTATTACCCTGAAACAATTTCGGAGCGACCTCCAGGTAGAAGCAGGCGAACCACAATACCAAGAGACATCTCATGGCATGGTATCTACATACCAAATTTGAGAAGAATCTGAAGAGAGTGCTCAAGTTATTGCCCTGAAACCAAATTTAGATTTTACCACCAGGCCACCTGTATGTGCAAGTTTCTGCAAAACAAAATCTCAAGCGACAACTTTTGTCATGGTATATTCATACCAAATTTAAGAAGAATCCGATGAGCAAATTATTACCCGGAAACAAATTTCGGATTTTGCCACCAGGTGGCACCACCTGTAAGTGCAAGTAACGAAGCACAATCCCACGCAACAGCACGTCGTGGCATGGTACATGCATGCCAAATTTGAGAAGAATCCGATGAGCAGTTCTCAAGTTATTGCCCGGAAACAAATTTCAGATTTTGCCACCAGGTAAGCATCTGTAAGCAGAAGTTGATGAAACGCAATCCCAGACAACATATCATGGCGAGGTATATATGCATACAAAATTTGGAAGGAATCCAATTAGCGGTTCTCAAGTTATTGCCGGAAACCAAATTTAGAAGTTGCTACTTGTATGCGCGACTGGGCGAAACTCAGTTCCAAGCGACCTCTCATATGGCCTGGTATATGCATGCCAAATTTGAGAAGAATCTGATGAGCATTTCTGAAGTTATCACCCGGTAAGGTAGGGTATTTCGGAGGAATCAGACAAAGCGTTTCAAAATTATCGCTTGCAGAACGAAATGAACCCTAGTAGCGCCAACTTCAGGCGGATCTTGCAACTGACGTCTTGTCGCAATGAATGCACATGCCAAATTCTGGAGGAATCGGACAAAGCGTTTGGAAGTTATCGCATGCGGAGAATTGGAACAATACCTAGTGTCGCCACCTTCAGGGGGATCTTGCTGAAACGCAATGCCAATCAGCGTCTTGTCGCAAGGAATGCATATGCCAAACTTCGAAGGAATCCGTCAAAGCGTTTGGAAGTTATCGCTTGCAAAGAATTTGAACGAACATCAACGGACATGCACAGAAGATTGGAACAAGATCCAGTAGCGCACGTTCAGGCGAATCTTGCCGAAACGCAATACCAACTGACGTTTTGGCGCAAGGAATGCATCTGCCAAATTTCCGATGAATCTAACAAAGCGCTTGGAAGTTATCGCTTGAGAAGAATTTGGATGGACATCAACTAGTCTATCATCCAAAGTCCACTTTCAGCATCGAACCTCAATCCACGGTATAAAAAAAATCATAGTGATTTTTTGTTAGACCCTACACAGACGTATCCTTCTAGAGTGGGTGGCCAGTCAAGACATGGGTACACACGCGTTTTCCCCAAGCTGTAACCATGATAGTCCGACATTGGTGCCAACATATTTTCGTTTCTGCTGCTTTTTGTGTTACATGTAAGGTATCTTTATGAAGGTATGTCTATGGGCTACCACCTGATGGAAGATTCATTTTGATTGGTCAAATCCTGTTAATTATATACGTCAGTAGGACATGACCGTGACTTTAGAATGAAAATTGGGGTATGTGTTCCATATTGTCAGCTGGGTACACTGGAAAAGACACCAATATAAAAAAAGTGGCAGTTGTAGATTCTCTACATGCCCTGTGAAAGTTTTTGATGAACTAATTTCGTCATCTTCCTTCAGCTACCTCTTCCCAAGCTTGTCCACAGATAGAACCAATTGTGAATAAACAATTTAGGGGGATGATCACATTATCCAACTTGTA
Organism: Hanleya hanleyi; assembly: GCA_036873755.1. Taxonomy (NCBI): domain Eukaryota; kingdom Metazoa; phylum Mollusca; class Polyplacophora; order Lepidopleurida; family Hanleyidae; genus Hanleya; species Hanleya hanleyi. The sequence goes on from JAVTVY010007800.1 coordinate 35,838, forward strand.
CCGAACTACCGGTATGGGTATGGGCTGTATATATAGTATACATGGTTCAGTAGCATTTAATATTACGGACAGGTGTCAGCTATAAAGGCCAGTAGGTCACCATACTGTCTACAAAGACTAATTAATGGCATGCGTCAATTTTGCTGGTTAATACGCAGATGAAATGACATCTGTGGCTCATGTACTGTTCTGCGGAATTGTTTCCCAAGAGAAAAGTCATTATAATTTGCTAAAGACAATCCATTGAATGAATCAGAGAATGACATCGTCACTTTGAGTTTTCAGAGAACTTTTGTTCTTGAGGATCAAACTGATAACCAATCTGGAAGTATCCAGTAAGGCGGGGATTCGGGTGATGATGAGGAGGATTGCAGTATTGGAAAATGCGGGTTTAGCATTGTTGAAAATTTCGAAACTAGCATTTGATGTATCAACAAATTGTTCTTCTGGTTTGGCATCTGAGTTATAATGGTATGATACATGCGGTTAATTACATTGACCTGCATTGCATTTCACATAATATGTCGAATTGTGTCCTTATTTTCATGCCGTTAATTCCAATAGTCGAAAGTGGTCATGTTTATAATCGACTGTGCCAGTTAACATCCACACTTACTATCAAACCGCTGCCAGGTTTACTATTATTGTAAAATCTGTGCAATTTGTTACCAATGTGTATGTTTCAACTTGATAATAAGAAATGTTGACACTTTTGGTGTTTTGTATTCTGTTTTCCACAACAAAATGGTCAAATGTGTTCAGACCCACCCTCATATGCCAAAGACAAATGTGTATGGAAACAGTGAAATCTGTGAAAGTCCCTTGCATGCCTTTAAAAAGTGGGTAATACAATTCATAAATGACTACCGTAAGAGCCGAATTGTAGTTTAGCGTTTTGGTTTAACTTCAGTATTTTCTGCTTCGTGGTTATGCGTTTGGTTACGTCGCTGACAAGCCTAGATCATGTGATCGCCTGTCATGTGACAGGAGGTATTAAGCGCGCGAAATCAGTCTTGTGAGAGATGAAAATTTAGCCTTGCAACCGCTGTAGGTTTATGGGTTTTCAACCTGTTTTGTTGGATATGAAATACCACACCACGTCTTGTATTAATGTGCAAGTTGAAGCAAACTGTCAAATGGTTTACGTCGTGTCGTTTTTTGAGCAAAACAGTGTTATGACTAGCCGATGCGGCCGTTGTAACCAGCTTTTGCGCCGACAGATCAGACGCCGCTACATTAGTTGAAAAACTAAGTATGAATTTAAAGTGTATTCGTTCTGGATTATCTGTGTGTGGGTCTTCCAAAAGAATGGATTTCGACAGCAAAGTACAAACTTTCCCGATGTTGTTCTGATACATGTAACATCAACGTCAAGTCACAGGCATTTGCAATGTGGGTGAATAATATGAACACAGGCCCTGGTGTTATTCCTAACTGTTAATTTGTGACGGTGAACATAACATCATTAACATTAGCACAGATCCGCATTAGCCAAAATCATTCTACAGGAATTGTGTAAACTGAAGCGAGACTCAGATAATCTGATTCCTGATAAACATCGGCATCGCTGGCAAAAACGGTTGGTAGACCTTCACAAAACTGGAACAATTAGCCGTAGACCGATATCTGAAGTCAAGCGCTGGTGGTGTAATTGAGTGCACACAGATCCATCACTTTGCAGACGCGAGCGAAGATGGATATGGATCAGTTATTTATATACGACAGCGGTCAAATACACTGAGGAAGAAATTTGCAAAATCACGATGGAAGTCGAGCGAAGACTTTTTGCGGTTAAAATTGAAACACTGGAAAGAAAGTCAAAATCCCAAACACCAATCGACGCTGCTTTACAATATTTTCTCCGTGAATGTACACATTTGACCTTAAGTGATACATATAATTCAAAAGCTAATAAAATATATTAATACATAAAGATTGCTAGCTTATATGGCACCTATCTCCAAGCACTATATGGTTTCATCAACACACAAGTGTAGTACTTGTACACAGCACCTCAAACATATATTAAAGGGGTCGCTTTACCTAGCCACGACCAGAAAAAAAATAAATATAGATTTTGACAAATAATAGTCATTAAGACCAAAAAAGACATTATTGTACTGTATTCATCTGGTGATCACCGGGTAATTGGCAATTTTTTACCAAACACCTGGCGGACCAAAATTTACTTGTCTTACTAATAACCAAGTATCGAAGATACTCATCACTTTTCCAGAACCCCAGCTCCTGGATAAGTGCCTGGATGCATATTTCAAAAACCCTTGGAAAAGGTTTCAATCTTGCTAGATCACAAAACCCCAGATAGCAGTTATACTGAGTGTCAGAAGTCCGTTTCGTACTCTCAGCCCAAACCCTGCTGTTCAGCCTTGTCACTATGCTCATCAGGTGGTCTCGGGTAATCTACCTGTTAGCTATGAAAGTACGGGGCATGTAATTTGAAAACTAAGGCTGAAAATGACTGTAATGTGAGCATGGAGGTTTGGTGAAAGCGAGAAATAAAATCTGCAATTGTAATTGTTCTTCCCGACCAGGTAAATGGCAGATACGGAGATATTATTTGTAACCAGAATAATATCCTTAACCACTTCATGCAGGTACAGTTCCGATAACTACCTTTGTTCACCATGCATTTTGCAAAGATGTTATCGGTATACTAAGTACTTTCTTGTCACAAAGGATCGGTGCCAATCACTTAATAGCAAACAATCGCTTCAATCTTTCACATTAATATGACAATCAGCAGTTTCACCCTTATCAAAGGACTAGTTAACATAGAAATAATCACCATTAAAGTAGCCGCCGGCACCTTCCAGACATGCATCAGTCTGTATGCATGTGATGGGCTTATTTTCCTGGAATTTAAGACTACCGTTAGCACATACATGAGTGAGGTCCACCACTGTATGTTAGAGTGGAAGTCGGAAGACAATAAAGCTGTGTGATTGCTTCCCACTAACTTATCGATTCTAACTTATCTCCTGCGTAGGAAGGTTTGGCTTCCGGCAAACATTTGACATGCCCAGTTCACCATACCAAAGAGTGTTTCTAGTTGTCGTTTGCTAGATCCTTGGCTATTAAGCAATTGGTCTCATGACAGATGACACAATAACCATTGTTAATTCTCGAATTTGTTTCTCAACAGCCTCGGTTATCATAGGCCAACAGATGATTTCTTGTAACTGCCGGTTCTACTATATTATTCTCATCTATAATCCTTAATCATTCACGACCCCCCTGAAGAATACATGTACAGTTTCTGGCCCTGTCCGTCAAGGGCAACAACTCCACCCATGCATCCCCTTTTAAACCATAAGTAGGGTGCCCCAAGATGCATGGTGGTGGATTGTGCTAGGGTATCTCTCTCTTTTCTGGCTCACATGATTTGAGGCCGGATGATTGTTTTGAATTTTTTTTGCCAAAACAAGGCGGGGCATACGATTGACACGTATGGCATTTGTTCTATTCAACTGTAAATTTTATTTCAATTCATCGTTTTATAACAGGCTTCTTCTGAGACTATTTGCGGAACCTTAGCGCTGCTTTCAATTAGCAGAGAAAAAGGCAAACCGTCACTTCATTCGTACACGCACACATAGCTTAAACTTGTGACTTTCGACACATACACATGCCAAACAGTTTATAAGCTTGTTGCGCTTGAAATAAACTACTTCCTGTCAAAGGTATCCTCGCAAGTCAGTGTATCAATCGATAGGTGGCGATCGATACACTGGCTTGATTAGTTACTGATAGCAGTTCTGGATATAAATAGCTCGAGGGATTTCCACTAAACCGAACCAATCAGTAAGCGCGCTGAAGCAGCTCATCAGGCCAATCCGCTGGGAGGTTTGAGTTTTGACTGGTTTGAATTTTATCGCCGGCAATACTACCTTTGAAGTTAAGCTGAAATCGACATCGGGTGTCAAAGCGAAAACCGCATGCTTCAGATACCGACGCGCTAATTCAAAACAACCACAGGGGTTGAAATGTACGAGATTGTGTAATAGACGCAACGACTCGAGAACTCATCCGAATACCCAAAAGGGTCCAGGTAAACCCTCTTCGAGGATTTAGGGATTACCTGAACTTGTGCAGATGTGTCGAAAGATGAACGTCTAGATTTAATTGGGGAATCAGCAAGGAACAGTTTTCTAAATACTGATGAACGTGTAAATCTTTTGGGAGTCTGATGCCAGCATTAATCGCCGAAGAACCAACGATGCAAGGGGGGATAACTCTATCAAGAAAACTACATGGTCTCTGTCAAGGACATGTATCTCTAATTTTCTATATTAACATGCGTAACAGTAAAAAGGATTGTTCATGGATAAACGGTTACCTATTCTTCTATCACATGGCGTTTAGTGCATTCAATTCGATGAAACATATTCTTAATGTCTTTAATGTTTCTGTTTATCTTGTAGAACCATTGACCAATAAAATTTTCACCAATAGCTAAAATGTCAGCATCGCTGTGATAAGAAAAAAGAATCATTAACAGACCAGCAGTGAACGTTAGAGCCTGAATAAACTTGCAATGCTTGTCGACACACGTTGACAACAAAATATGAGCGGGTTGTGATGATGGATGATATCCTGTGTGGAATTCTATAGATCTTCTGTATACAACCACTGTCGTATTTCAAATTCTACGTCTGACATACGAACGCCTTTGTGGTTTGATTTTTGCATTTTCATTCAAACACTCGTATGTACTTTAAAACGAAGAATCTGTCTGAATACCCATTGTTAAGGGGAAAGAGGATATTGCACATTTTCCTAATTTTTCTGCAATTTGAAATTTCCTAAAAGGTTCCAAATTATCAGACTGGCATAATTTCATGCCAGAATGATACTAAACAGAAAATATGACTATATCTTTGAACTGACTCGAAATATTGCCTTTGTGAAGCAAAATTGGTCTAAAACGTTGTGGATTTCTCGAAGTGAAATCGGAAATTGAAGAAATGTAGCGACTGTTTAACTCAAACATAAAGTTGACTCATCTCTCGATTGAAGGTAAACTACAAAGAGCAACTTGATGTTGTTGAAATACACGTGGTCAAACACATGGCATTTTTTCTGAAGAATGGCGTTTTACATTTCTTCATGCTGAGAATGGCTTTTTCCCGGTCTCACCGCATTTATCCTTTACACAATCTCATGGACACACTCATTCAAGTTGTTACGCTATTAATTATGTACTTATCTTTTTATTTTATTTTTTATTTACTGATTTTGACATTCGTCGGTGTCGTAAAACGGGTCGAAACCCATCAAAGTTTACTCCCCTTGTTGTTGTTGTTGTTTTTGTTGTTGTTGTTGTTGGCACATGGACCAGAGGGTTGAAGTTATTCAGCTTCAACCGGTTACGCTCACCCCTGTCCACCGACAACTGCTTTCAGAACTTGTAATCGGAATGCAGAACTATTCAGCTTGAAGTGCTATACGGTGCTCAACGAAATTCATGAAACATCTTTGTTGACTGGATTTACTGAATTAGACACATTATCTGTTTTCCTCTTTAGAACGACATTATGGAATCTCGCGCGACTTTTCGATAAGCATGCGACTGGATATTAGAGTAAGGTACCTTGAAGAACTAGGCCTCCAACGAGGTTGACAAGATTGCTTTTCTCCAACGAAGCTGACGAATAAATTATTTTGTATGCTAAATATCTGTATGTAGGCGTATGAATACTCTTTTCATGTGAGGTGTCACCTTGCTCGAAAATCAAGCACTCTGCCATATTCTGAATGTGCCAAATCTAAGAGCAAACTTCGATTTCTATGTCAACGGATGAGCTGAAAGTATGTATCTAACTGTATATTTGTTGAAAACTTGAACTTGATATCCACAAGAGTTTATTTTTTATTGAATTATCTTCATTTCGTTGTAAAGTCGAAGGCAAAAGGGCGAGATTTCGTCGGTAATTGGCATACACGTGCTGACTCGAAAATCACGTGCTATTGGCGAAATCGATCATTTTGCTCAATGAATCTCCAAAACATAATGAGGTCATCTTATTTATCCTTTTCCTGGCCTGTTCTAGTATTTATTTTTGGAAAGTCTTTTCTGAAACTTCATTTCATCTCATTTTTGCTTCACAAAGATATTGACTTTTTTCCTAAACCGAGTCTACTGGTATTTTCTCGTTACAGTATGCACGGACGAGCATAGGGACACAACATGTTGTGGTGGAACATGCTAAATTTGGAACCACAAAAAATGTCAGATAATTAGAAATATTTGTTCCCACAATTTTTCTTCCACACTGACCACACACGGTTGATGTTGAGTAGTGTGAATAAACGTGGAGTTGTAACAGGAAAGTTAGTCTGTCAGGAACTCCAATAGTCTTGCTATCTTTCCATCCAGATTAGACTTAAGCTGGTTGTCTTCTTTCAAAAACACCTGAATTTCATAGGACTGCAAACTCTTATCTCCTGCACAGCGGAACAATATATCACATTTGCCAATAAAATAACGAAATAAAGTAATTACTCAATTTTATTATTCTATCAGGATTCTGGTCTTGATTTGCTGAACTGTTTTAATTCTTGGTACGATTTAATTTCTAATAAAAGTTAAATCAATCCCAAATACGGTGAATAAATAAAACAAATAGTAAAGCTAACGTGAGGAATGAAGTATTACAGTGACACTGTGGCTCAGTATTACGGTGACACTGCGACTCAGTATTACAGTGACACTGTGACTCAGTATTACAGTGACACTGTGACTCAGTATTACAGTGACACTGTTACTCAGTATTACAGTGACACTGTGACTCAGTATTACTATGACTCAGTATTACAGTGACACTGCGTCACAAAACATTGGTGCTGAAACTTATTTTTAGATGACGACCCTATAACGAATATTATGGATTAAGAATACTGATCAGCGCTACGGATTTGATATTTTTGGAACATCATGATGTCTTGCCGGCATCATTGAAAACTGTTGACCGCTTCTCTCTTGCAGGAAACAAGCCTATGTTTATGTATACTATGATTGTCTTTTTGAATGTGGTGCTAATAATGTTATATGGAAAATGGAATAGGTCTTTGGATTATGGACGCGGATATTCTCTAATGGACGACAGCTGGATTATGAATGACGGACTAAACGCTTGTAATTACAGTGACAGTGTGACTCAATATTACAGTGACACTGTGACTCAGTATTACAGTGACCACTGATCAATGCAAACTGTACCCTGGGGAATCCCAGTTTCTCCTCGCATTATTCAGTCTCTGAAAACTGAAACGTGCAAAACAGGGCTTTATCACCAAGCGCCTCAACTCCAGTGTTATTAAAAGGGCGGTAAATATCGCACGCTCATATCAAAATACGAACGTGATGTGAAAGTTTTTTTCTAATTCCATTAACCCCGGGCTATGAGCAGTATAAACCTAGTGTTCTCCCACATCCTCATGGGGTTTATATGGAGAATCAAAAAACAAAAGAGTGATTGTGCCACTTCAGTAGTATATAGCAAGCATTTAAGGTAGCATTTTGCCGGGGGGTAGCTCTGTATGCGCTTTTGCGAATTTTGGCAAATTCGGGTTATCTCCCCTGATTCCTACATTTGCATATTAAATCTATACGGGACTGGCTATAGGTCCAAGCTGGGAATTTTTTTGTGGGTGTTACTATGGGTTGTTTGGTCTTGTTTTTCTCGTCTCGCCAAGAAAAATACGACGGGAGGGGTCCAGGAGCTAAGGGGTAAAATTTTTCGAAAAGTACCGGGTAGGTCTCTATATAACCCCATCCTGGCTATGGGGTATAGGCCCAACCTGGAAAAAAAAATTGTGGACTTTACTATGGGTTGTTTGGTCTTGTTTTTTTCGTCTCGTTAAGAAAAACACGATGGGAGAGGTCTCGGAGGTAAGCGGTGAAATTTTTCGAAAAGTACCGGGTAGGTCTGTATATAGCCCCATACTGGCTATGGGAGTATAGATCCAACCTGGGAATTTGTTTGTGGGTGTTACTATGGGTTGTTTGATCTTGTTTTTCTCATCTCGCCAAGAAAAACACGATGGGAGGGGACCCGGAGCTAAGCGGTGAATTGTTTTGAAAAGTACCGGGTACGTCTGTGTATAGCCCCATACTGGCTATGGGGGTATAGGTCCAACCTGGGAACAAAAATTGTGGACTTTACTATGGGTTGTTTGGTCTTGTTTTTCTCGTCTCGCCAAGAAAAACACGATGGGCGGGGTCTCGGAGCTAAGAGGTGATTTTTTTTTAAAAGTACCGGATAGATGTGTATATAGGCCCATATAGACCCATACTGGCTATGGGGGGGGGGGGGAATAGGTCAGTACTGGGTGGACGTTTTGGAGTCTAGGTGAGCCCCTAATGATCCTATGGTGTCGTATGAGGTGTTATTTTGAAGCTCTCATGGAGGGGTAGAGAGGGACCATCCTTGGTCCGAATGCGTCACGGGAGGTGTCGTTTTGTAGTTCTCGGGAAGCAGATCCCGATTTGAGGGATGTTCGCGTCATCTGTGACGTCATCGGTGACGTCATGAGTAGGAGTTGTAGCGAAAGCGGGCATTTAGGGGCGGTGAAGGCAGGTATTTGGGGTGGAAATGGATCATCCTTGCTGCGAATGCGTTGTGTGAGGTGTCATTTTGTAGCTCTCGGGGTGTACATACCGATTTGAGGAATG
>JAVTVY010007802.1:0-42780 GCA_036873755.1 Hanleya hanleyi
AATAATTACAGGATATATATGAGACCCTTGTCACTTGATTGGATGTTTAGCATGACCATATGTTTGTAAATACGCATAATTATTACTTGCAATCTCTATACAAATATGAACAAGTTTTACTCATGAAAATGAGTTTTAATTCTATCTATTTTAATTATTTGCCCTCAAAAGATACATGTAGATGAGGGCTGGTCATGCTAAACAACCAATCAAGTGACAATGGGCTGACTTCCCATGAGCAGCCGATTACTCCATTTAACTAGATATGAACAGAGATGTATTTTACAACAGACATGTATTTGAGATTAGACTGGCAGTTGAAAAGACAATTTCAGCTTTCTATATTTAACTGTATATTGAAGTGAATTGATAACAAGACAATTGTTTGGAAGAAAAGGAACCAATCTGTTAGTCATGCCCCTTGTATTTTAAGATCATGCCTCTTGTATTTTTTTTTTTTTTGACCAATATAGTAAACAGAAAAGAGGAAGAGTATCCAACATGTCCAAATAAGGCATAATGTCTACATGTACACATTGTGTGTGGTAAAATTAAACTTCAAAGGATTTACTCCTGCTGAAAAGTCTGCTTTCGTCAGGAGGTAGAAAATGTCAAAAAGACCCACCGGTGCAAAGTTGTTCATATCAACGAACAGATTGAAAGAGCAGAGTGTTTTCATAGAGACACCGTCAGATGGAGCTTGTATCACTAATAATTATATACTATCTTGCTTTACCTAGATTGGCAAAGGAACCAGCCAAGGAGGGTATCGGTATGGAATCATTTATTTCTCGGAGTTCATAAGAGCCTGCAGCACGGGTTCTGTGATAGGACAATCTGTAAAGATGGACCCTAGAAACGAATTTGAGCCCCAGAGATGATGAGATATGACTTTACAGCATCCCAGATCATTAATTTCGAATCCCAGCTTCCTGTAGCGTTCATCCGTCTCAAATAATGTAGCATTTGTGTACTGTCCATAATAAGGACGACCAGATGAAGGGTCAATAAAGTCTGCCCAATACCCCAACTCCTGCAATACAGAACACAGCTCTTCTCCCCCTTTGATGAATGTGTTTAAGAGTTCTTCTCTTTCGGCCTCGACCTCTGGGCTCCAGACGCTCATGTCGTTCTTTGTATGGTGACTGATAGTGATGACAGTCAGTCCACCCTGCATCAGATCTCGGCCTGGAAACAGCTCCTGGAAGTCTTTCTGTAGAATTGTTGGACACTCTTGGGCAATGCATTCCCAAGGCTTAGAAACAACAGGTCCACCTTCGGTCTCTTCTGCCATGATGTAACACTCAGTCTCAGTTTTGGCTGAGGCACGTCTCTCCTCTGGGTCAACATTTAACACTGTCGATGTCAGAGGGTCTTGTGACAACTGGGGTGTCTCTTGAGGCAGGGATGTGGGGCGTAAATATGGGGAGACGCCCACTGAACCAGGTAAAGGGAAACGTCTGTCTTTACCAGCCAGTGGGCCCAAGCTGCTATTAGGCCATACTATTCCTGCTTCTGAAGAGTGTGCCACAGGGTCGTGTATGTATCGCCCCTCGGACAGTCTCTGGCCGCTAGAGGTGGAGAAGGCTCGCGCCTGTTTCACTGCACTTCTCAAACATGGCAAGTATGCTATGATACGTCCTTTCTGACGAAGCACCGTGGACATGTTATCGGTGTTTTTGTTTTTAGCAATTATTGGTGTACACCCTCTACAACATGAATAAAGCAGGAATAATCCAAGATCCACTTGACAAGTATCCAGCCTTCAGGTTCTGATATATGTTTTGAAATTGCAGACAAATAGCGCTGAATACGTTCGAGAACGTCCTTGAACAACCGCTAAAAATATGCGGTATGAGTTGTCTACCCATTTCTATCGTCCTAGACGTGGCGCATGTGTCTGCCCTCTCCAAGACTCGGATACTGCCCTTAACAGCTCTCCACAAGCCCGTCTACTGCACAAATTTCCACAGACAGGAGATCAGGAATACTGCCATGCTGTGTTTGTGATAAATGTCAAATTGATATCTTCTTTTAATAAGACTATAAATATGCCTCTTGTAATACTATGCGGCTATCCAAGTAGTGGGAAATCGAGCAGAAGTGAAGAGCTATGCAGATATTTGCGGGAGAAGGCCGATCGCACTGTTCATGTGGTCGGTGATCACGGAGTTGGTGTGGACAAAAATGACGTTTATGCGGGTATTATACGATGTCGTTGTTGTTTTTGACACTTTTGCGTTTTATGTTATATCACAACTTCCTTGACCAAAAGTAGTGAACCGAACCAGAAATGTAACCCCGAAACTCAACTTAACCAATAGATCTGCCCCCGTTTAGCAGCGGCATGTGCATAATCGCGCAATGACAACGGGACTATCCGGTATGTTCCTAGTCAAGTACCAAAACTCTGATATCATCATGATATGTTATCAGAGTCATGCAGCGGGATCTCCCGTGTGTCATTGAGGTAGATAAACACCGTCGGAAACAGACCAGACAATTACATTCACTCGCCCCAAATCCTCACTATCTTAACATATGGTCATATCGGTTTAGATTGCCACTTACTTGCACTCGAAATGCGGCACAGAACGAAATGGACCAGGAGCCAACAACAAAGCTGCCATGTCTTATTCTTGTCTCCTCGAACTCACTGACAAGGTACATGTATGAGTTTCTTACACCCGACACCAAAATTTTACCCCGTTAAATTTCACCCGTGGGACTAAATATAGAATCTCCTGCAAGCCCACACATGTGCAATATTCCATGTACCCTTCAACTAAAGTTTGATAGTGTCTACCGGTTTATCAGCATGGAATATTGCACACGTGTGGGCTTGCAGGAGATTCTATATTTAGTCACACGGGCAAAATTTAACGGGGTCAAATTTTGCAGTGAGTTCGAGAAGACAAGAATAAGACATGGCAGCTTTGTTGTTGGCTCCCGGTCCATTTCGTTCTGTGTCACATTTCGAGTGCAAGTAAGTGTTTGTAACTAATAATATTGGTGGCATTCTAAAACGATAGGACCATATGTTACAATAGTGGGGATTTGGGGCGAGTGAATGTAATTTTCTGGTCTGTTTCGGACGGTGTTGATCTATCTCAATGACACACGGGAGATCCCGCAGCATGACTCTGATAACAGATCTGAGTCGTGGTACTTGACTAGTATGTTCCAAGATTATCATAATGGCATCGCCAACGGTACGAGGTCACTATGCAAACAATTTTTTGAAAATTTTGTTCTTGAGTAAGAACCCAAATTAATTTAAAATTTGATGGAACTGTTGGATCAGGACATATATATAAGAGTATGCCCTTTCTGAACTCCTCATACATATCACTGCCCAGTCTGTCATCCCTGTCATTATGAGTTTATGTTCAAATTTCTCTCCTGTGAGAACACATCTGACGCGGCATGCCCATCCCCCAATTCGTGGCTTTTGAGAACTATATATTTTCAGAGGTCAAAGGTCAAAAATCTTGAAAATGAATTCTTCGAATATTCATTGTTCATAAGCCAAATGTTTCATTAAAACCAGATCTACAAAAACTGCTTGTCACTCATCTGGAATGAACACCCCTCAGCCTGTTTCAATGTTCTGAGTATTGATCAAACAGAGACTTGAAGGATGTACATGTATGTTTGAAATTGTCCTGGTTAGGCCACAACTGTGTGGGTTAGACAGGTTGACCTCATCTTCATTTTATCCAGCCAATTTCTACGTTCTCACTTCAAACTTCTCTTGATATATCTGGACCCCTTCAATGTTCAAATAACTTATAAAAAGAAACGAGACGTCACTGACCTCGAAAACATTTGAAATTCGAAATGGGTTGCACAAAAGCGTTATTGTTTGGCTGACCTAAATAGTGGGCACCTTATTAGGAGGAAAGACGCCGCTAATAGAGGATGATGTCACTCTACATGTACGTGACTTCACTCGCAATCGATGTGTATGTTCTGATTGGTTCTTCTGTTGTTAGTAGGTGAAATTTACACCTCGGAGTTTGAACACTGAAAGGGTCAGATAAATCAAGGCAGGTTCGAAGTGGGAACGTAGAAATTGGCTGGATAAAATGAAGATGGGTTGACCTCGAAATATTATGAACCTAGAAATATGTCCTGGAATTGATCGATATATCTAAATTTTATTATTGTTAATGATTGAGTATCGCCAAGGTTTCTAGAGAATAAAATACTTAGCTGATGAAACAAGCTATATACCGGTATATGATTATATGAGATTTACATATACCATACACTTGTCACCCATTGTTGCAAAGGATTGAAAGCAACATTGAATTTTATTCACTCACTCACCCTTGTTGCAAAGGAAAGGTGTTAGGCCCGAGACTGGGCCAGATGCATACCGAGAGCTGTTGAACACGGAAACCATGGGCATTTTTCAGATCTGGTTGTAATAAAATTGGTAGGAAGTGGACATTAGACCAAATTTCAGTTACATGTACCTAAATTTGAAAAAAATTATTGCCATAAATACATGTATGTGTAGTCTAATGGGATTTTTAATACCCACTTCATACAACACTAAACGTTATACCCAATTTAGGATGTGCCCAAATTAGAGAGTAAAAATAAATAATACAAAAATAAATAAAAATTCTTGCATTGATAACAACATTCAGTTAAATTAATGAAGATTTCTCATCAATTAAGTGTCATATTTGAGTCAAATCCTACCTATTTTGCCGGAATTTGTGGATTAATTTGGGCACATTTCCTGCGTATTTGTTTGTTGTTGCTTTTTTTACCCCCTTTGATCTGGTACTAGTAGAACTGTCATAATAGCATAGCCTCAGCTAGAACTCTGACCTGGCTTTATTATAATCTTGAGCTTACTTTGGTATTTCAGATTCCAAACAGGAGAAAGACATCAGGGGGAATCTGAAAGCTGCGGCTCAAAGGTAACAAAATAATACAGTAAATTCAGTGGCCATTTGTCAGTTTCATTCTGTCACCATGCTATCACTTCCAAATCACACTACCACACTGGCTGATAATTGTATCAGCCTCGAAATTCGGGTTGCATGCACCTGAATAAATTAGATAAGGATGAAATCACAATTTTATCTGTTTTGTACCATTTTCTTTGATCACCACTATGACCACATACATTTCTGTGACAGCAAAAGCCCTTGCTATGATTATATTGATTTGGATCGAGATACTCTTATTATCAGCCGGTGTATTGGACCACTAATAGTAATAGTATTCAATCTAGATACATGTACTCCCATTATCAGCAGGTGGATTGGACCACTAATAGTACTATTATCACCCTAGATACTCCTGTTATAAACAGGTGCATTGGACCACTAATAGTAATAGTATTCACCCTAGATACTCCAATTTATATCAGCAGGTTCATTGGACCACCAATAGTAATAGTAGTCAATCTAAGATACTCCAATTATCAGCAAGTGCATTGGACCACCAATAGTAATAGTAGTCAATCTAAGATACTCCAATTATCAGCAGGTTCATTGGACCACCAATAGTAATAGTAGTCAATCTAAGATACTCCTATTATCAGCAGGTGCATTGGATCTATTATCAGCACAGCAGTATAATTATGTCTCCCCCAACTATGTTGGGGGGAGACATCTAGTGTTTGTGCTGTCTGTCTGGTTGGATGGATGTCTGTCTGGATGGATGGATGGATGTCTGTCCGTCCCCTTACCTTGTCTGCAAGATATCTTGAGAACTACTGGATGGAATTTCACCAAACTTGGATGGAAGCTTCATTGGGATAGCCCCCCCATTTGATTAGGTCCATCCATCTACTTGTACATGTATATACAGGCCTTGTCTGCAAGATATCTTGAGAACTATTGGACGGAATTTCACCAAACTTGGACGGAAGCTTCAGTGGGATAGCCCCCTCATTTGCTTAGGTTTTGGTGTGTGTGCGTGCATTCATCCGTGTTCGGTGTCCGTCCATCTACTTGTACATGTATATACAGGCCTTGTCTGCAAAATATCTTGAAACTACTGGACGGAATTTCACCAAACTTGGATGGAAGCTTCATTGGGATAGCCTCTCATTTGATTAGGTTTTGGTGTGTGTGTGCGTTCGTCCATGTCCATCGTCCGTCCATCTTCATGTACATGTATATACAGGCCTTGTCTGCAAGATATCTTGAGAACTACTGAACAGAATTTCACCAAACTTGGAAGGTTCATTGGAATAGCCCCCTCATTTGATTAGATTTTGGTTGGTGCGCGCATTTATCCTTGTCCATTGTCCGTCCATCCATTCATCTAATTGTACATGTATATACAGACCTTGTCGGCAAGATATCAGGAGAACTACTTGACACTTATTTCTACATTAATTTTATAGCACTTTCCCTTAAATAATGTGCCCACTCAACGCAAGGTGGGAGGTTGGGGGAGACGTGTGTTTTTGCTTAAAAAAACAACCAGCATACATATAGGCTTCATGCCGGAGCGGCAACCCAAGGGTCAAAGCGGAACCTCTAGTTTTATAACTTTTGTAAGTTGTTTTCCTGATTATCTAGTCACCACTGTGGTACTGTAACCCTGTAAACAAAGTTTATGTTTTGAGATCTATGGTGAAAACAATGGAACTATTCATATTTGAAGTGACAAATAGGCATCTCATGTGACCTATGGTTGGGCCAGACTGTCAGGTATGAAAGCATACGAAAAATGGGGTAAGAAACTGCTTCAACAGTCTGTTACTTATTCAGTACTAAAACGGGTGAGATTTCGGTTCCTGGGTTTACCACATACCCAATTCTCCGTCTGGCACTGAAGAGCGATTTGCAGGAGAGAAGAGCAGGAACTATCAAACACAAACCAGATGACGTCATAGTTCTTCTAGGTAAAACAAGCGCATGTGCAAAGCATATGCAAAGAATGAATAGGCTTTAAACACAGTCTCTTGTAGAGTGATTCGGTGGTCGAATGGATAGAGAATGGCTGTTGGCACGAAGGTCGTGTGTTCGCCGCCACTAATGACAGACTGTAGTAGCAGACTGTTAGCTGGAAATGGAGTGCTATCATAGTCCTCAGACTGTCTGGGACGTGTTGAAGTAATTTTCCCATTGTTTATATTATAATTATGAACTTACATAATTGTACATGTAGTATGCTGTATTGAATTGAAAAGAAAGACACTGGTCCAAATTCAGTTTTTGCCGCAGAAGTCGAACAATTTTTAATATTTATATCTTGGACTGGTATTCTGGCCTTACCAAAAGCTCTGTCTATGGATTAAATTGATCTCCCACAGAGAAGAGTTCCAATTTCTGTGGCACTGTGCTGTAACCCAAATCATGCTTTTTAGAAAACTTTACAGATTTGACTACACATGTGTAAAACCCAACTTGTACTTCTCAGAAAATGGCAGTCTAGGCCTACCATCATGACCATATCTGATAACATTCATCATATACATTGCATTTGTATTTTTCAGATTATTAACAAAGGATGACGTTGTAATATTAGACTCACTGAATTATATCAAAGGTGAGCTTCCTTCTCTATATCGACTCAGGCTTTTATCTCATGGAGTGAACAAATGTGCAGAGCGAGCCCTGTGTGATAAATGTGTCTTGTGGAGTGAAATGGCGGGATTTAGCATGAAATTCCCTGGAAATGGTCAAATGAATTGTTTATCATTGACACAACGATGCATTAGCTACGAGTGCAAGCAGATTGAATTTTCACGACCCATTTAACCTGTTGTGGTGGGAAGAGGAGATGCAGCAGAATTGTTCATTACAGACAAGGGAGACAACTGCCATAAGTCACAATCAAGGGAAGAAACTATATCCAGAGGGAATTTTGAACATCTTCAAAACCAGGACCTGAGCAAAAAAGTTGTTATTCATAAATTAGCCTATGGATATATGCCGACTGTCAAAGAGATTAAGGTGTTGTCTGTGTTGACACGAAGAAGCCTATTGATTTTGAGGTCAAAGGTCAAGGTCACAGGAGATTAACAATCATAGTTTGAGGTACGCTTTATTAATTTTCATACTTCACAGAAATGTTGAACATGTGACTGCAAAGAATTCAAAATTATTTGAGGTCAACATTGAACTTCACCATTGCTGTCCTCCCTTATCCATGTTATCTGATAATGTCTCTGATAATTTGCACATATTAAAACATACTTTCAAAACCAACTCCAGAAAATTCTCTGCAAATATTCAGTTCAGAATTTTTCACAGTTGCGCACCATCGCACTCCTGAAAAATATTCAAAGAGTGCGTTTTCCGTGCGCCTCATTTTTTTGTTAAAAAAAAATGAAAACGGTATTTCTGTATTGGGAATTTCTCTCTCAAACTCCGATTTTACGAGGAACCTAAAACCTCTGCATTTAAAATATCAACGTTTCAGTTCCTCTCAAATCTTTGCTGAAATTTCTGCAGTATGCAGACGTACACACAACACTTGGCAAGGTACTGTATCACTTTTTAATGCCACAAGGTAAATAATTTGACATATTCAGACATATTTTGATAGTTTTAGCTTCTAATTGTGAAAACAACTGTATTTTAAATGGACTGAAAAAGTTGAAATTTGGACTAAAAATGGGAAAACTCTGGATTTTCCACTTTTAAATTAGACTCGGTTAATGTCTAACAATCATAAAAGTTGTCTCCCTTGAGCAAAACAGAAGTTACTTTCTACAACCTCGATCCCATAGTTTCTTTCATCACCGCATTCATGCAGCGGGTATACCATGGCAGCATGAAGCCATGATTGGATCGTGTACCTGGGAACGTGGTTCGTGATTATGTGACTTCTGTTGGTGCAGGTATGGTGGCAGTTGAGAAGGGTGACAGACTCTCAACACAGGAGATGGTTATTCTCCCGTGTTTCTTATAACTTCATTCTGTGATGGCAACTTCTGAAAACAGGGTGAAGTTGTCTACGTTTCAGGCCTGGAATTGCTCTTGTATCGGCTGCCATGTATCCATTTTCATACAGGAATATTTACTTCGGTTGTTTTTCACATGTAGTCACAAATTAATTGCTGACTACAATGTCAATCGTCTCGTCCAACATCCAGACAGTTTCAGCACTAGTCAATTGGAATTATATCTAGCGGAAGGCGGCTTGTTTGCACCAGTTTCCAAGAAAGATAATTAACATGGTTAGTTTCTTGCTGAATGAAGCAATCAACTGTTTCAATAATAATACTAGCAGGGTCCGAAATGGCGGCCGGCTATTGGCTAAAAGCAGGCCAAAATTTTGACAAAGCAGGCGATGTAGAAAATGACCTGCTGAAAAAAAAATCTCGACCGAAAATAGCAGACCATAATTTTCCTGGCCATTCCTACCTATATATAATTATGTCTCCCCCAACTATGTTGGGGGGAGACATCTAGTGTTTGTGCTGTCTGTCTGTCTGTCTGGATGGATGTCTGTCCATCCCCTTGCCTTGTCTGCAAGATATCTTGAGAACTACTGGATGGAATTTCACCAAACTTGGATGGAAGCTTCATTGGGTAACCCCTAGGTGTATGGCCGTGCCCCGTGTCCGGTGTCCGTCAGTCCATCCATCTACTTGTACATGTAGGGCTTTCTGGAAGATGTCTGACTCTGGATGGAATTTCACCAAACTTGGACGGAAGCTTCATTGGGATAACCCCCTCATTTGATTAGGTTTTGGTGTATGTGCGTGCATTCATCCGTGTCCGGTGTCCGTCCGTCCGTCCATCTACTTGTACATGTATATACAGGCCTTGTCTGCAAGATATCTTGAGAACTACTGGACGGAATTTCCCCCCACTTGGACGGAAGCTTCAGTGGGATAGCCCCCTCATTTGATTAGGTTTTGGTGTGTGTGCGTGCATTCATCCATGTCCGGTGTCCGTCCGTCCATCTACTTGTACATGTATATACAGTGCTTGTCTGCAGATATCTGGAGAACTACTGGATGGAATTTCACTAAACTTGGACGAAAGCTTCATTGGGATAGCCCCCTCATTTGATTAGGTTTTGGTGTATGTGCGTGCATTCATCCGTGTCCGGTGTCCGTCCGTCCGTCCATCTACTTGTACATGTATATACCGGCCTTGTCTGCAAGATATCTTGAGAACTACTGGACGGAATTTCACCCCACTTGGATGGAAGCTTCAGTGGGATAGCCCCCTCATTTGATTAGGTTTTGGTGTGTGTGCGTGCATTCATCCATGTCCGGTTTCCGTCCGTCCGTCCATCTACTTGTACATGTATATACAGGGCTTGTCTGCAAGATATCTGGAGAACTACTGGACAGAATTTCATCAAACTTGGATGAAAGCTTCATTGGGATAGCCCCCTCATTTGATTAGGTTTTGGTGTGTGTGCATTCGTTCATCCGTGTCCGGTGTCCGTTCGTCCGTCCATCTACTTGTACATGTATATACAGGGCTTGTCTGCAAGACATCTGGAGAACTACTGGATGGAATTTCACCAAACTTGGATGGAAGCTTCATTGGGATAGCCCCCTCATTTGATTAGGTTTTGGTGTATGTACGTGCATTCATCCGTGTCCGGTGTCCGTCCGTCCGTCCATCTACTTGTTCATGTATATACATGCCTTGTCTGCAAGATATCTTGAGAACTACTGGACGGAATTTCACCCCACTTGGATGGAAGCTTCTGTGGGATAGCCCCCTCATTTGATTAGGTTTTGGTGTGTGCGTGCATTCATCCATGTCCGGTGTCCGTCCGTCTGTCCGTCCATCTACTTGTACATGTATATACAGGGCTTGTCTGCAAGATATCTGGAGAACTACTGGACGGAATTTCACCAAACTTGGATGGAAGCTTCAATGGGATAGCCCCCGCATTTGATCAGGTTTTGGTGTATGTGTGCATGCATTCATCCGTGTCCGGTGTCTGTCCATCCGTTCATCTACTTGTATCGCTTCTTTGTAATTAATATTTTTAGATACGCAGCTTTGTTTAAGATACTTATTGCATTCATTTTATAGCACTTTCCCTTAATTAATGTGCCCATTCAAGGCATGGTGGGAGATTGGGGGAGACGTATGTTTTTGTTAAAAAAAACAACCAGCATAGGCTTCATGCCGGAGCGGCAACTCAAGGGTCAAAGCGGAACCTCTAGTTTTGTTTTCATTTCACACAACGTAAATTGAATTCTTCATGGGCGATATCATCGTACAAATACTCCACTAACTGCAGGAGTAAAACAGAAAGTACGAACGAAGCACGATGCCTCTTCAACTTCCGCCCCGGCTGTGCACAAAGCAGTTATTTCCCTTGCTTAATTCCTTGATGCAATTATCTCCCTTGGGAGATCACTTCCGGCTTCTTGATGGTCCCTTGTTGACAGCATGCGAAGAATATGTCGCAAAAAACAGTCAAGCTGTCATCGCTGAAGTCGTGGAAATGCGACTGGATTGAGATTTTACAGTCTGAAAAGTGCAATGGACAGCAAGTCGAAGTTAGCGTCTGTTGTGCGCTGTGTAAAAAATACCAGTTCCAGTTCCAATAAAAGGACAGAATAAAAAAACGCTAAGAAAGTATCAACAGACGTGGGTCAGATGGCAGATTGGCAGTGTGCACTTTATACGGTATTATGATTATTGGTGGATTTGCACATGTAGAAAAAAAATAGCTGTCCAACTTCATAAATAACAGGTGATGTTAGATTTGACCTGCGATTTTTTTTTTCGATGAAAAAAAAAAATAGCAGGTCATCATATATTTCCTAATTCAGACCCTGAATAGCAAGACATCGTAAACTACTCTCCTAACATCAGCAAAAGCACTCCTGGACATTTGTCGCACCCTTCGAGTAATGTCAGGTGTGTGTTTTTCACTCGCCTTCGCCTGTGCTTATCAGAGTGCCTGAATTAGGCTACTTTACAAACTGTTGGCTACAGAATATGTCCCTCAGTCTAACATTTTTATTTAATTGAATAAATATGGTAATTCCCGTAATAATTCAATCACAGGAAGTTCACTTTTCAACTCTGTTATTCAAACACCGAGAAAAAGTAACTTTCCCATTCTTTATTCGAATTGAAGAAAAACCATATAATGACAAAATGTGACACTTTGTAGCTGGTGCCATGAAGAATATTGCCAGATATAAGCCATTTTTGTTGCACTTCCGGTGATCGAATTATTAGGGGAATTACCGTAACTGGTCTAAGAGTGTATGAATGCTTAGAGAGATCACGTAATTCAATTCAATTCAATTCAATTTTATTGTACAAAACATCCCGTTGGGATCGGGACAGCGTACAAAACAATAATGCTTAAACTTCTCTGCACAATATCTTGAGTTGCACTCTACCAATCTTCTCGTACGGGTGGTTGGGTGAGTTCAGATTCCTGTTGCTTCAGATCAATGCATTTTGCTGAGAAGCAACAGAAACTTGATAATGTGATGTCTAGCACTGTAATATCAATTGTCTTTATTGCACCATGTGAGCATCCTGTCTCTGTCTTGTGCGCTGTCCTCAGTGTTTTCTTGGGTGTCTGGTTTCATGCTGCTTCAAAGATTTCTTCTTTGAAGTAGCAGGTACACAACTGGGCTGGGTGGTGCTTAGTTGGTTCGTCGTGATATAGCTGCAATATTGTTGAAAGCGACGTTAAATTCTATTCACTCAATCACTCACCCCCAATCTTCTCGATAGTTCAAACGTATGTTGACCAGGGTGTGAAATAGGAAAACAATTTCTAGTTGCCCATGAGCAAGAACGGGCAACCAGCACATCCAAATGCATGGCTATTTGAGCAGAATTTGGTTGCCCAAAAGAAAATTTGGTTGCCCCGGGCAACTGGGCAAAGGGCTATTTCGCATCCTGTTGAAGCCTATTGAGTTTGGGTTCAATATGTTCTATTGACTTTGTTACAGACCATGTTATTTGGGGTCAAAGGTCAATTCTAAGATGGCTGTCCTCCATTGTATGATAATCTATTCGGTCACACAGACTTGTTGGGAAGTCAGTGACTGGCATGAACAAACAGAAATGAATTCACCATCCCAGAAACTAGATTACGAATTTCGTGCCATATTGTGGATTTTGTATTTCAGGTTACCGGTATGAGCTATACTGTATATCAAAGTCTGCCAACACAACACACTGTGTGGTGAGTACTCCTGTGATGTTTTGATTTTTCGGATTTTGTACCATTTCTGTCTTCCCAGCTTTTTGAGATGATAAGTTCAAACGATGACCCATCACCGGTGTGGTGCATGTTTGAAAGTTTGCTAGTTACCTGCCAACAGGCGGTGGTTTTCTCCAGGTACAATGTACTTGGACTTCCTCCACCTTTCAAAGTGGCTGTCACCATATGAGTGGAATAACCTTGAGTCGTGACATTAAAATGATTGTAAACCCTCAAGCATGTCAAGTAAATTTTCCATCAAATGAAAGATCATTGCAAACAGTGTGGGAAAATATTTATTGTAATATTTTACGATTTTATTACACAGAGTAAATTGCAAATAAAGCTTGGTATTCTATGGTGGTCTGTTGCAATCATATCTAGGTCCGGTGACGTCACACTGCCTTAATACATTTTCAAACTTTGTATGCACTTTCCAATGCTTGATTCAAGCTTAACATGTGTATACTTTGAGTTTCAACACAGACTCACTGTTTCACCAAAATCTGGGAAATTAAATGCAAGATTCAAAATGACTTGACACTTGAGTTACCATCTCCCCGATTTTGGTGAAACATGCACCAACAAACACTGGAACAGTGAGTCTGTGTTGAAACTCAAAGTATAAAAACCTTAAGCTTGAATCAAGCATTGGAAAGTGCATGTACAGTTTGAAATCTATGTATTAAGGTAGTGTGACATCACTGGACCTAACTATGATTGCAACAGACCACCATAGAATACCATGCTTTATTTGCAGTTTACTCTGTAATAAAATCGTAAAAAATTGCAATCAATATTTTCTCACACTGTTTGCAATGGTCTTTCATTTGATGGAAACTTTACTTGAGGGTTTACAATCACTTTAAACCATATCCCCCGTCCTTCCATCAGCAGTGATTGGAGTTTTTCAAATTTATCTGGAATTCCAGATTTTTTGGCAAGTTTTGTCACCATACAATTACATGTAAATTTCCAGATTTTTCATGCCAGGTCACTGTGATTTCTGCATCATTCAGGGAACTGTCATGTTGAGGCTAATTCCGGGGAAACGATGAAATATCAATTGATCACACATGTAACAAATGTGGGAATTCATAACCACCAATCTAACGATAAAAGCAATGTTCTAAATGAGCATATTTGATTGACTTTTAATAAACAAAGAAATTATTTCATCAACATGGATATACATGTATGGCTGTCATAAACATCAAGTGGTATACAGAAATTTCGAAAATATATATGAAAGAAAACGAAGTTTCTTGTGACACAAGATTAGCACTAAATATTACCTAGGGACAACTGTACTGGTTTTAAAGCATGTTCAAAATTCCCTCTGGATATAGTTACTTCCCTTGATTTTGACTTATGGCAGTTGTCTCCCTTGTCTGTAAAGAACAATTCTCCACCACAACAGGTTAAATGGGTCGTGGAAATTCAATATGCTGGCACTTGTAGCATTTATAATTTTGTCAGTTTCCTTTCTCTTGTGCTAACAATACTCTGACCTTCAGTGCCAAGTCATGTTAAGAAATATACTCACTGATTCTCTTCTTTTTAATAACTTGGTTCATTTCTTATATGCAGGTACATTGTGATACGAACAAAGAGAAATGTGAGGAATGGAATGGAGCGAGGGATGGGAGTGAACGATACAATAATGACATGTAAGCTACATCTATATCTCTTACATCAGCTAGAAATACTATTAGTTATATGTAATGAATGTTATGGGTTAGAGTGGCGATTGAACAGAATGACCAGGTAGTTAATAGGGCATGGCATAAAACCCAGGGAATCATAGAAATTTGAGTATTTTTTACTGAAATAAGTCGTGTTCAGTTTTCGGTATTTTCTTTAAATAACGAGTATTTCTTCAAATTTATCACCATTCTCGATGATTTCATATTGTTTCGTCCATTAAATTAATAGGCTATTGAGTTTTCGTCAAGACATCAATTTTTTATTCAAATTCGGAGTCTGAATTGAGATTTTGAATGAAATTTACCCCTGATTACCAGTCATAAAAAGGGACTTGCGTGAATTCCTGCAACCCAGACAGTTAAATCCATATATGATACAGATCTTGTCAAGCACCTTGTTTATTGGTTGCAGAGCCTACGTATTCTACAGCTAAGGCATACAGCATATGAATGCAGTGTGCAATGGAGGGTAGTTTGATAATGACAGATAATGCATCATCCGAACACATGGCACGATCATTCTGGTTCTAGCCATGCGGTAATTGGTGCTACATGTATCTGAGTGTATTGGGGCGTTCCCCAAATGGTCACATGCTTGGTCCCGTTACATCTGACATTGGCGCAATTACATTCATAGAACAAAGACACACCTCCAGAAAGCGATCGATTGAAAAGATCCCTTGGTGGGCCTCGAAGTGTCCCCCACGACAAAATAAAAAGCATGTAATTTTCCTGTGAACTGCCGATGATTTAATTTTTTTAATGATATTGTGAGGGGGGGACAGAGGATACATGTCGTCGTCGGTGTCGGTGTCCCCTGCCTGGAAATGATAAGCTTTTTGGTTTAGCAGCTTGAAAAAAATTAGAAAAAAATACAAAAAAATATGGGGGGTGGGTACATGTATGCCACCCGGGGGTACTACCCATGGGGTGCTCCAATGTTAAAATCCTTATGATAGGAGTTTTGCGTTTAGCTGAAGTGCACATGTACATCTGTACTTAGAAAGTTTGTTGCAGTATTCAGTGGTCATTGTATGATTATGAAACTTGGTACACATGGTTCTTATGATTAGAGGATGTACCTGTGCTATTTTTGGGAAGAAATATTAATTTTTCTCCAAATTATGGCAAATGAATGAGTTTTCTGTTTAGGTGAATTGTACATGTAGGCCTCCATATGTATATGCTGCATTTGTCAGCTCTCATTGGATGATTATAAACCTTGGTACACATGTTTCTTATGATTAGAAAATGTACCTGTGCTATTTTTGAGATGAAATATTAATTTTTCTCCAAATTATGGCAAATGAATGAGTTTTCTGTTTAGGTAAATTGTACATGTAGGCCTCTACATGAATACATATACATGCACATGGTATGTTTGCTGCAGTTGTCAGCTCTCATTGGATGATTATGAAACTTGGTACACATGTTTCTTATGGTTAGAGGATGTACCTGTGCTATTTTTGGGAAGAAATATTAATTTTTCTCCAAATTATGGCAAATGAATGAGTTTTCTGTTTAGGTGAATTGTACATGTAGGCCTCCATATGTATATGCTGCATTTGTCAGCTCTCATTGGATGATTATAAACCTTGGTACACATGTTTCTTATGATTAGAGAATGTACCTGTGCTATTTTTGAGATGAAATATTAATATTTCTCCAAATTATGGCAAATGGTTGAGTTTTGTGTTTAGCTGAAGTGCACATGTACATCTGTACACCACAGTTTGCTGCAGTTCTCAGCTGTCATTGAATGATTATGAAACTTTGTACACGTTTCTTATGATTAGAAGATGTACCTGTGATATTTAGGAGATGAAATATTAATTTTTGTTCAGATTTTGAGGGTTTTGTCTAAGTAATCTGCCAATAATAATGTACATGTATATACATGTACACCTGTACATGGAAAGTTTTCTGAAGCTGTCAGCTTTCATTGGATGAGTTTGACACTTTCTACCCAAGTTCAATGTGATTCGACGGCGTGCACGTGCTATTTAAGAAATATGACATTAAATATGAATTTTTGTCCTAATGATTGCAGTTTAGACTTTGTACCTTTCCATTGATACGGTTTTTGTTGGGCAAAAATTTACATACATGTAGATCTGTACATGGAAAGTTTGTTGAACCTTTCGTGGGATGATTATAAAACTTGGTGGACATATTTCATGTTTTTCTAGGTCACAGCTCTCCCGCAGGAATCCCACACGGGACTGACCTATCCAGCTGTATTCCCAAATGGCATTGGCCTATCCAGCAGTAATGCCACACGGGACTGATCTATCCAGCAGTAATCCCATATGGAACTCAACTATCCAGCAGTAATCCCAGACCGAACTGGTCTATCCAGCAGTAATCTCACACAGGACTGACCTATCCAGCAGTAATCCCATTTGGGTCTGGCCTATCCAGCAGTAATCTCACACAGGACTGACCTATCCAGCAGTAATCCCAAATGGCACTGGCCTATCCAGCAGTAATGCCACACGAGACTGAACTATCCAGCAGTAATTCCAGACCGCACTGGCCTGTCCAGCAGTAATCCCACATGGGACTGGCCTATCCAGCAGTAATTCCACACGGGACTGGCCTATGCAGCACTAATCTCACATGGGACTGACCTATCCCGAAGTAATATGACACTGGATTGCAATATGCAGCAGTAATCCCACATGACCTATCCAGCCATAATTCTACATGGGACTGACCTATCCTGCTGTAATCCCACACAGGTTTAGCCTATCCAGCAGTAATCCCACATGGGACTGGCCTCCCCAGCCATAATCCCACACAGGATTGCCGTATGCAGTAATCCCACACTGGACTGCCTATGCAGCAGTAATCCCACATGGGACTGTCTTATCCAGCATTAATCCCATACGAGACTCATCTATCCAGCAGTAATCCCAGACAGGACTGGCGTATCCAGCAGTAATCCCACTTGGGACTGGACTATCCAGCATTAATCCCACAGGGGATTGGTCTATCCATCAGTAATAACACACAGGACTGGTCCACCCAGCAGTAATCCTACACAGGACTGGCCTATCCAGCAGTAATCTCACATGGGACTGACCTATCCAGCAGTAATCTCAGACTGGACTGCCCTATCCACCAGTAATCCGATGGCACTGACCTATCCATCCTACATGGGATTAACTTATATGCCAGTAATCCCACATGGGACTGATGTTATTGTCTGTACCAGATAATCTATTCCAGACATTATTGTCTGTACCACATCACCTATTCCAGACATTATTGTTTGCTCTACATGTATGTTTTCAATACTGCTGCACCTTCGGCGGATGACCCCGCAAGGCGAGATGTTGGGGTTCTCAGAACGCTTGTTTCAAATATGTTAGACCGTTTGTAATATGATTTTCCCTAAGAAAAACAAAGAAGCATGCTCCATTAGAGTGAGGAATAGAGCTGATTCGCACAACTTCTGTTTGCTCTCGCGTAGAATCCCCCAGTCTTGCGCCTCGAGCGCTTGAGTGAAATTGACATGTCTCAAAATATTTGAATATGGATAATTTCATTGGATCGTTTAAATGGAGCAGACATGTGACTTGATGCTTGGGGAAGCTGACATCGGGTGAAATACACGGAGAATGAAGTCCATGAGCTAAGGGTAGTGTTAAGTGAAACGTGAAATGCCCTTAGCAAGCTGAGATGCAGACAGTGCAGACCAATTCACTCCAGGTGTCCCCATTAGTGCTCCAAAATGTGACGCAAAGGCATCCCAACCATCCCAGTCCCCTCGCATTCAATTGATGATTTTGTTTTGTGTAGATTTCAAGCCTTGGTGATGAGATTTGAACCACCCAACCCCCAGCAGAGGTGGGATAGTCCCTTGTTTCTGATACAGGTTGGAGACGAGTTACCATGTCAGCAGATTCATGACGCTCTGTTTTTACGGAAAGCTCCTCCACCCAATTTATCCACCCAGTCAGTGAGTATTTCCTGTATGAAATTGTATTACCAGGGCTCTTCTGAGAAAGGCTGAAGTGTCGCTGCAGTACCATGTAACTCACATTTGAAAAAGATGGCTGTTCAGTGCTGTAGTTATTGCTGCATAAGATTTAACTTACTATTGGCTTGCTTTCCAAAGTTACAATATGGCTTCTGACCAACACAGGCCATGCAAGATGAAGGAAAGTTTACACCCAGACAAACATTGTTCTTTACCAGATCTTAGGTTGCCACGGGTCGGGTCGGTTCGGTTTGATGCATTCGGGTTGGTTTTCTAGCCCGAAATCCTCACTCCATAAAACCCAAATTTATATTGTTGTAAAACTGAATTTTCGGCATAGCATGTAACTAAATTCAACAAAGCACAGTTTTTCTGTAAAAATATGAAACCCCTCCCCAAAAAAGTCTGAAAAGTAGGTGCACACAATGAATTAGCAGAAACTCACTTTTTGTACATGTGCAATGTCGACAAGAAAAAAAGTTTTGGGAAATATTTAATTTCAATTTTTTTTCCAGAACCCCATGTTTCTTATTTCTCCATCAGGGTGCTCTGCTAAAAAAAGGATTAGAGAAACCCTGGCATTGTCAGTATTTAATATATAAATGCTCATTGGGTCTACATGTACCTCTCGGTGAGTTCTCACTTTAGGCCATCCATAATTTGTGGGTTTCCTGTAACCTGACAGATACTTATCTTATTTATGTAAAAAATAAAAATTTCAGTTCAGGGCTTCATTTTTAGCGCGAGTGATAGCTCACCTGCACGCAAACACTCTCATAAATTCACGTCACGAGAGGTATTTTAACTCGCGTAAACTATCATATTTTATATTGTATCATATTGCAATCACTCGCCTGACTTTTAAATACCCTCTGCTAAATATTTTGACATGAGCTATTTTTAGCTCGCGTGCTAATTCTATACACGAAGCCATGAAGTTAGCAATTTTTTAGTCGCTTTTAATATCGCAGTTTTAACCAGCAATGTGCTGTAAGGGGCGGTTCTTTTCTCATTCATGTTGTGGTACACGTACCAGCCAACAGATTTATGGTAATTTATAATACGTATATACTATTATTCGTGGCAAGTCCTCTTCTCCACATACAGGGGGAGAAAAAAAGAGAGAAATCCCTACCTACCGTAAATTTTCTTAGTCTGTTACAGGGAACACAAATATAATTATGAATGGCCTTAGTCAGTATTCCATTGATTCACCACGATTTCCAAAACAAGGTCCATGCTGCATTTACATTGGAAATTAATGTAGTTCAGGAATGTTCATGAAAAACTTTGCAACATGAGTATTCTCCGTAACAACTGTGATGTCATGCATTATGAATGCCATTGAAATGTGAAATTTTGAAACCTCGCATCAGTTTTCAAAATGAAATCGAATCTATTAATGTGCGCTTGGGCATGTTGGGGTTGGATTCATGAATTGGATGGGGCTCGGAATCATTAGTTATGGCCACAGGCCCGCAAAACAAGAGTTTGGGGGGGGGGGGGCGGTGGTATTAGGGTGAAATGTCGAAATATGGGGTCTCTATATATAACCCCATGCTTTATATAAATCCACATAAAGGTGTGAAACGGACTTTGGGTGAATTGAGAAATGAACGGTTTACCGCCAAACAAAATACATCAGCATATTCTACAAGTATCACTTTATATACTCCCGTCGTCAAATCAGTAAATTTGTGCAATTTTTGGCCGAAGGGTATTGTCGTCGTCATGTACGTCTGTCCGTCTGTCCGTCCGTCCGTCACACCTTTCTCGTTACCAAGATATCTTCACCTGGATTGGTTGGAAACTTTGGCGGCCATCTTTAATTTATGCGAAACCATCACAGCTTTCTCGTTACCAAGATATCTTTAGAACGACTTACCCTAGGCACACCAAACTTGCACTGCACATCCATATGCTCATGACCCAGAACCCTATTGAATCTGGACCTGATCGGTTGGAAACTTTGGCGGCCATATTTAATTTATGCGAAATCATTAATCTTGTGTATCTTAGGTACCATTTCACTGTTCCGTGTGTGAACTTGGTATAGATCATCGATGCATCAAGAAACTTCAAAGGAATGACCAAACCAGTTTCCCTGATTCGGTGGAAACCTTGGCGGCCATCTTTAATTTATGCAAAATCTTTAATGATATATATCTTTGATACCATTCACGTGTTCTATACGAAACTTGGTATACAGCATCGATGTATCAAGAGACCTGCAATGTATAACCACATCAGTTCCTCTGAGTGGCAGGAAGGATGGGCGGCCATCTTTAATTTATGCGAAATCATTAATGATCTCTATCTTGATACCGTTCGAGTGCTCGATGTAAAATTTGGCATATATCATCGATGCATCAATAGACTTACGATAAATGGCAGTTCTGGTGTTTCTGATTGGGCGGAAACCTTGGTGGCCATATTTAATTTATGCAAAATCTTTGATGATGTATATCTTTGATACCATTTCAGTCTTCTATATGAAACTTGGTATACAGCATCCATGTATCAACACACTTGCAATGAATAACAACATCAGTTTCTCTGAGTGGTGGGAAGGATGGGCGGCCATCTTTAATATATGCGAAATCATTAATGATCTCTATCTCTGATAATTTTCAAATGCTCTATGACAAAATTTGGTATACATCATCGATGCATCAACAGACTTATGTAATGAATACCGACTTCTCTGATTGGACAGAAACCTTAGAGGCCATTTCTAATGGCAAATTTTTTCATAATCTGTATATTTGTCACTTGACTGCTTGGTGTTCCTGAAGTCTTGCTTCAAATTGAATACATTATGAATGGCTGGCGCCCAGAGCCGAGGGGTTTTCAGATGCGCAGCTTCGTATTTACCTTTGCCGGGCGATTCAAAATCAAACGTAACTATCCGTCCATCTAGGAACAGTTAGATTATGGCGGGCTTCGTTCTCAATTCTGATTGGTTCTTGCTGTCTCTTGCCGAAGGCGTGTCGCTACTGACCAATCAAAGGTAAAGGTAAAAAAATTGCACAAATGTACTAATTTGACGACGGGAATATATAAAGTGATACATGTACTTGTAGAATATGCTGATGTATTTTGTTTGGCGGTAAACCGTTTATTTCTCGATTCACCCAAAGTCCGTTTCACACCTTTATGTAGATTTATATAAAGCATGGGGTTATATATAGATACCCCATATTTTGACACTTCAGGTATCTTGTTTTGCGGGCCTGTGGTTATGGCAGGTCATTTGATTTATTCACAGCAACCTCTCTCTCATCAACCAATTTTCTTTTATTTACAGCAACCTCTCTCATCAACCAATTCTCTTTTATTTACAGCAACCTCTCTCATCAACCAATTTTTACCCCTCGGCCATTTTGGCCTCGGGGTATTGTCGTCGCCATGTACGTCCGTCCATCCGTCCGTTAACGCATTTTAGGCAAAACCGCTTAAGACACAACCATCAAATTTTCAACACTTATTTATCTAGTGTTGAGTCCGACGCCTATCGAAAGTTGGTCCCCTCGGTCCATATGTTACAGAGTTATGCCCCTTTACAGATATATTAATTTCTATTTCTGTTCTATATGCCTGAATGTAACCAACGTTTTGCGTATATTTTCAAGAGTTATGGCCCTTTTTTTCTTCAAATCTTTGTGAATTGAGACTTGTCCAGGCTGAATCTCGGTTAATGTTGTATGGACAATTAAGAAATTTGCAGGATGTGTGGTCAGTGCCCTGTAGTTGTGCAGCGTGAAGTTTCTCCGCGTTTCGCTTATATTTTCAAGAGTTATGGCCCTTTTTTCTTGAAATCTTTGTGAATTGGGACTTGTCCAGGCTGGATCTCGGTTAATATTGTATGGACAAGTATGAAATTTGCATGATGTGTGATCAATGTCCCATAGTTGTGCAGGATGAAGTTTCTCTGCTTTCGGTTATATTTTGAAGAGTTATGATCCTTTGTTTATCAAACCTAAGTGAATGGGATATATTTATTTGTCCAGGCTGGATCTCAGTCCATAACCGATTTGGAAATGGCTATATATATGTCATTCTACATTCCAAAGCAGACCACATAGGTCCTGAAGCATGAAATTGCCCCAAAAAGAGTTAATTGGGTGCAAAATCCAAAGTTTACTGATCGCTTCATAATTTCACCACAATATACTCCCAAGGAATGTAGGTCTCATTTTCGGATTGGGCGAAAGCCCCGGCGACCATCTTGCATCAAAACATTGTATTATCACTTGTTGGTCGATACTTTGAATATGTATTATGCGAGGCATGGCAAAAAAATTGACTGAAATAGAATTTTCATAATCATGAAGGCCTCCACCGACCAATACAGAAGAGAACAATGGCGGGGCAGTGTCGGATTAAAGCGGAAGGGGGAGGGGGGGCATACAATTGAGCAATCTCTGATTGCTTCCTTCCTGTGTTTATATTGTTGTATTCTACAAGCCAACAAAGGATTACTCGCCTCGGTTTATGGAGTTATGCCCCTTTTGGATGTAATATCTCCGATTTTGTTATCTGTAGCTGAATGCATGTACAAGTTACATGTATATCTGCAGATCCGTGTTCGGTACAGCTTATTCGTCTCGGTTCTTATTTTACAGAGTACTAAGTCAGACGCCTATCAGAAGTGGCTCCACTCAGTCCATATTTTACAGAGTTATGCCCCTTTACAGATATATTAATTTCTATTTCTGTCCTCCATGCCTGAATATAACCAACTATATCTTCAGAACTGTGTTCGGTATAGCTACTATATTTTGGAAAACTATTTATATTGTTGTATTCTGCAAGCCAACAAAGGATTACTCGCCTCGGCTTATGGAGTTATGCCCCTTTCGGATGTAGTAATCTCCGATTTTGTTATCTGTAGTTGAATGTACAAGTTATATTTGCAGATCCGTGTTCGGTACAGCTTAATTGTCTCAGTTCTTATTTTACAGAGTTATGCCCCTTTTTACCATTCAGCCAATTTGGCCTTGGGGTATTGTCATGGTGTACGTCTGTCCGTTCATCTGTTAGTGATTTTAGGGAAAACCGCTCGCGATAGGTTTCAGCTGCCAAATTTCGACCACTAAATTACTTGTAGTCATGATGCCCATCTAAAATGACACACCGATACAAATTCAGCAGT
This sequence comes from Hanleya hanleyi, assembly GCA_036873755.1. Classification (NCBI taxonomy): domain Eukaryota; kingdom Metazoa; phylum Mollusca; class Polyplacophora; order Lepidopleurida; family Hanleyidae; genus Hanleya; species Hanleya hanleyi. The sequence goes on from JAVTVY010007802.1 coordinate 23,987, forward strand.
GAAGTTGGAGTAAACAGCACACTTAATGTAATACCACTTAGCATGGGTAGTTCTATACTCCATACACTGATCCATACACTACAAATTGTAAATTACTTTTAGCTTGATCATCCCACAAAGAACTATCTCTTCCCCAATTCACACTACACATGGGTCTCATTCAGTTGGGGAAAGCCGAGGGGTTTTGATTAGATCAATCTCATGTCTTTTATTTACAGCAACCTCTCTCATCAACCAATTCTCTTTTATTTACAGCAACCTCTCTCATCAACCAATTTTCTTTTATTTACAGCAACCTCTCTCATCAACCAATTCTCTTTTATTTACAGCAACCTCTCTCATCAACCAATTCTCTTTTATTTACAGCAACCTCTCTCATCAACCAATTCTTTTATTCACAGCAACCTCTCTCATCAACCAATTTTCTTTTATTTCAAGAAACCTCTCTCATCAACCAATTTTCTTTTATTTACAGCAACCTCTCTCATCAACCAATTCTCTTTTATTCACAGCAACCTCTCTCATCAACCAATTCTCTTTTATTTACAGCAACCTCTCTCATCAACCAATTCTCTTTTATTCACAGCAACCTCTCTCATCAACCAATTTTCTTTTATTTCAAGAAACCTCTCTCATCAACCAATTTTCTTTTATTTACAGCAACCTCTCTCATCAACCAATTTTCTCTATGAACTGGACAGAGTGACACAGGAAATAGTCAATGTAAGTTTGCATAAGACTACCATCATTAATAGATTTTGATGTATTGAAATTGGGTTTTTACACCTCAGCATATTGGGCTGTAGGGTCTTGTAACCGTATGCATGTATGTATGCATGGTTTCATCTAGGATATTTGTGAAGGGACCGTTTTATCTGAAAGCTAAATAACTCCAAGTATAGTGATTTTGAAAGAATTAGAATTTTTGTAAAGCAAAATCAGCATTTATTTCTTGTTAAAGTGATCGTAAACCCTCAAGTTAAGTTTCCATCAAATGAAAGACCATTGCAAACAGTGTGAGAAAATATTTATTGTAATTTTTTTTTAGATTTTATTACAGAGTAAATTGCAAATATATCTGCAGTGGTCTGTTGCAATCATATTTAGGTCCAGTGATGTCACACTACCTTAATACATATATTTCAAACTTTGTATGCACTTTCCAATGCTTGATTCAAGTTTAGGATGTGTATAATTTGAGTTTCAACACAGACTCTCTGTTCCAATGTGCATGTTTCACCAAATTCTGGGAAATTAAATGCACGATTCAAATTGACTGGACACTTATGAGTTACCATCTCCCAGATTTTGGTGAAACATGCACATTGGAACAGTGAGTCTGTGCTGAAACTCAAAGTATACACACCTCAAGCTTGAATCGAGCATTAGAAAGTGCATACAAAGTTTGAAATATATGTATTAAGGCAGTGTGACGTCACTGGACCTAAATCTAAATATGATTGCAACAGACCACCATAGAATACCATGCTTTATTCGCAGTTTACTCTGTGTAATAAAATATAAAAAAATTACAATAAATATTTTCCCACACTGTTTGCAATGGTCTTTCATTTGACATGTTTGATGGAAACTTTACTTGAGGGTTTACAATCATTTTAATTTGAGGAGAATATTCAACTGGACATTTCAATAAATTTGATCACTCTCCAAATCATTGAAGCAATGTAATGAAGAGATAGTATTATGTGTGTGATATTGGACCATTTTGTCAACTTTCTGTTCTAATAAATTTGATCATTTCCTGTGACTGAATTATTAGAGGGCTTACCCTACAGGATTTTCTTCCATGACTACAAGGTATGTTCTATGTTCAGTTCACTCAGTGATATAAATTTTAAACTTCCTTTTCAGTTAATTGTGGAGTCCCAGAAAACTGGAATGGTTGGCGATCAAATCAGCATACCAGGAGCAAAAGACAAAGTATCCTTGATCTGTTATCAGGCAGGTACGGGGTAGAAATAAGTTACCCTTGAATGCGATTCCCTCACATGGTCAAAATAGTGCTGCGCTAACTGTCGACGTGTTGAGGGCAGAACAAGCCCACCATGCACCCTTAAGTGACTGTGCGCGAAGTCGCGTTGAGGAAAACCACTGTCCAAAAATACTCCCTCTGTGGTATTTTCTAATACAGCCAAGAGACACGAGACACATTCTGATGCATTTGGTATTATCACAGCCTGTGGCTATTCAATTGGTAGTCGCGAGAGTGTTTTTCTTCAGCCGCTATCATGCGCCCACTTTTGTAAATTCGATATTTCCCTTACGTTTTTCGCTTTTTCTCCAGTCATGTTCAAGGTTGTTATTTCCGCCCCGTACTGTAATAAGTAGTGGAAACGTAAAGCACATGTTCAGTCCTGTAGCTTGCAAGTGTATATGTTTGCATGAGCAGTCTCTCTGTTTTAAGGGTACTGAGCCCTCTTGCACACATTTTTACACACCCTCCAGAACTTGTCTTTATATAACTAAAAGTATGCCTCACAGCTTTGATAATGTATATATTTCTTGAAAGCACATTTCTTAAGGATTCCAAATATATAAATATGTTCACTGTAAACCTGAAGGTTGTGAAGATATTTGTATTAAAAAAAAAAATTAATTTAAAATTCAATTTTAATTTTTTAAATGCTATTTTCGAAAAAGTATTCAACTTATCGTAATTTACTTCATTATTTCCTGTAGAAGACAACCCCAAAAGGAAATCTGTGTCTCAGATTTATCGATTTTGGTCTGGTTCTCGTTCTATTGACATTTAAAGGAATATTTCTTTACAAAATCGAGCAACTCAGTTTTGAACTTTGAAGATGAATTAAATGTCAATAAATTAAGAACTGTCAACTGGAAATTGACAAAACTGATCGAGTTGTCTTCTACAGGAAATTATGATGTAAGTTACGACAAGTTAAACACTTTTTGAAAATAGCCATTTAAAAAAGGCTTATTTTTTTTAAATTATTTTTTTTTTTAAATTTAAATAGCTTCACAACCTAGAGATTTACAGATAAAACATAATATATTTGGAATCCTTAAGAAATATGCTTCCAACAAATATATACATTACCCTAGCTTTAAGGCATACTTTTTAGCTGTATAAAGATAAATTCTAGAGGGTGTGTAAAATTGCCCGCTGGAGGGCTCCTTAACGGTTTCCTTAAGTACATGTACATGTAGATCGATCACACTCTGATTGCACATTGACAAAGACATCCCAAGATCCATGAGCAGGGTTTGTGCAGGTCTTGAAAACCTGGAATTTCAAAATCCATTCAACTAAATTTACTGGTACACGAGGTTCTTGAAAGTTTATGGAAATTAGAATAGATGGATATGATCAAACAGACTTCTCCAATATTAACTTTTCGTGTCCAGTTTCATGAGTGAGTGAATACGATTTAATGTCGCTTTCATCTATCTTTCAATCATATCACAACGTTTGGGTCCTATTTCTCTTCACACCCGGAAACCCCCATGGGTGCTCCAGCTGGTCAACTCTTGTGACAAGTTGTACGAGGAGGCAAGGCCCTTATTTCTATCCATGACCTGGGGCACAGCGACACCCCGACTTCACAAATTTAATCCAGGAAAAAAAAATGATATGGACTTGCAAAATTTTTAATGGAGTTAAATTTAATGAACAGACACACCTCCAGACCAATAGGTTTATTCATGCCGCAAGTTGGAAGTATAACTGAAATACTATATCAGGGTCCATGCACCTTCAGACAGGGGAAATTCCATGACTTTCCATGACCTTTTTTCTCAAATTTCCATGACTTTTTCATGATAATCTTTCTGTCGCAAATGAATTATCTATACCTGAAGAATAAGTTGTGCCAGAACAAAGAAATGAAATTATTTGTTTTATGCAAAATAATTATCTCCCTTTTCTAAGTTTTATTTCCCTAATTTATACTGTCGTTGAACCATGTCCGATACCTTGATTGTATGAGCGCAATTTTGGAAATAATCTTTTGATAATTATGGACAATGAACATGTTGTTCTTTCATTCAGCAACCCACTCCACCAATTGTTTCACTCTCTACCACTGGTGTATACACATAACAACAGTCAAGTGGTCACCTCAAATGGAGTCGAACAATTTAATCACAAATGTTTAATTTCTTCCATTAAGGTGTTTATTTGCAGTTGCAAGGCCTTTGCCTCTGTCTGTTTCTCTTTCGCGTCTCTTGTTTTTGTTGGACCGTGATATGAAGGCTATTTGTCCTGTTCTCTCAGTTCGGCATCTCTGACCCTGTCTGACCTGCTGTTTTACAGTATGGCGCAATTCCGAAGCACGCAATATACTTGCACTTATTTTCACCACAAGAAAACTGCTTTACAATGGAACTGACCAGTGACGTTCTCTTGAATAGATCAATGACATGTTCGCAACTACATGTATGGTAGCTGTAGTGTGCCGGGACACACTTTAATGTCATTAGCACTTATGCCTGCAAAATATCATTTCCGCAAATGTCAGCCACAGCTGTAGGTGCACCTACAAAGATGAAACAATCAGGGTGCATTCAATTATCTAAAAAAGAAATAAAACAAAATTAAAATCTTGGCAGCCATGTGGCTTTTCAAAGTGGCTTCGCCCATATTAGAAACGTTTATCATTTTTCGACAAACTTTGCAACAGTCGCTTCGGAAGATGTCTTTTCACGTTCTATCCACGGCCTGTATTCGTCCCGAGTAAGCCAAGGATCTTGAAACCTGCACTTTCCTGGCATTTTTGATGGCTTCGACATGTTTGAGAGAGAGATTTATCTGTCATAAATTCCGCCTTGAGAAGTGTTCGCTTTCCCGCCAAGGTGATGCCATTCCTTGCTCGTGCAGAGCATTGTGGCATTAGACATGTTAGAGGAATTCCCGGGAGCAGGAGTTATCAGTCATAATAATGTTTAACATGCCGCGACATGCTACTGACTCGAGAGTAGTCTTCCATGCATATTATTTATGCACACCTCATGTTTCTCGATATCAAGACTATTCGGCGACTAGATTTCGAGTCCAGGTATGTTGAAGAAACAATAAAAATTGAACAATAAATCACACACTGATACACTTAAATGTTTTATTTGTATTTTTCCAGGACTCTCATGAAAATTCCATGACCAGGACATAATTCCATGACTGTCAAGGCCTTGAAAACTGATTTTCAAATTCAATGATTTTTAAGGTTTTTCCATGACCATGCGAACCTTGTAATCAATCTGCAGTCTTGTACATGAATATTTTAAACTATTTCCCTTCGATAATGCAGGCTGCAGTGACTTTGAACTTCTTCTTTGCCATGATTTTTGGGTCAATCTGATTAAAACTCAGACTTAATAACCGCTCCTCTGTCGGACGTGTCCAACAGAGGAGCTGTATTAAGTTTAAGATTTAAATTAGTGACATGTCCGACAGACATGACAGAGGAGCGGTTATCAAGTCTGAGTTTTAATCAGATTGTTTTTAGGTATACATGTACCATGAGATCGCATGAAAATATTTGTTGATTTTCTGACTTGTTTAGCCAGTAACCTTTGACCTCAAGGTGAATAAGGTTTTTGTCCCATGGGTAAGGTATACCCAATGTTCGTACTAGACCATTCCAGTTGACGGCTCTTTGGTAAGGTGTCTGTTTGTTGGTCCGTCTGTCTGCAGTGATTTAAATGACTTGATAAACTTCATGTTCAGCACATGCGGAGCAGACAAAATGGCAATGGAAAAAATGGAAACGGACAAAATGGCAACCAGACAAAACGGCAATGGACAAAATGATAGTTTTTCAATTATGACCAGTTTATGGAACCAGAGTGGAATTTCATTATTATTGTGTCATGTATTTTCAGAACATATACCAACGAACTGGTTACAGACACTTAAGTTAATAAAATTGTCCGGTTCCCATTTTGTCCATTGCTCCCAGCACGTGGATTGATTTTGATCTATGTAATATTTAAGAACTAATGTTTTCATAGGTCTAAGGTGTGCTCAATGGTTATTTTACACACGGTTAGTGAGGGAAAGGTTATATTTTAGGGCAAGGGCGAAGCCTGCGCCCTAAAATTTATAAACTTTCCCACACTTAAACCATGCATAAAATAACCATTGAGCATGCCTATGAAAACAGTAGTTCTATTTTATTGCACTACTCAAATTGATAATCAACAAACATTATAATGAAATTTTGAAAACATATCTTAAATCTTGACAACCTTTGTTGCAAAACCTCAATAGAATTCTTCACTTCTGATTCATAGTCTAATATTATGGCATAGAAAAAGACATCTATATGCTTTGGGGAACCCCCACTATGAGACTACATTAGGACATTACGGGCACCCCAATATCAATCTCACATGCAAGACAAAGGTTGACGCCAAAATGCAAAACAAGCAAGAATATTCATGTCCTTGACCTTTCTGCAGATAGACTTGGTGCGGCCGTTAACCTTGATGGAACTGCAGCGACACAAGAGGCAATTTATCACATACACCAAAATGCATCCAGTCGAAGACGTAAAGAGATTACCTAATATGTTTGTACAATACCTACATAGCAGTATCAAATGAAATATATATTCAATAATTTTCATACAATTTGTGTTTCTGTCTGATTTTTACCCCTAGGCCAAAACTGTCCAAGGGGGTTGATGTTGTCATTCTTCTGTCGTCCCTGTCTGTATTTATGTCCATTACTGATGGCATCACATCACTTTACAAGGTTAAGACGTTGACTGCTGCCTAGGAGTGCTACAAAATGGAGGAAATGGGGCTCCACCTGATAAATTGAGCCCTTTTGGCATTGCAATTTATTGAGGCGTGGCAGAATTATACATACCAACATTGCAGACTACACACAAATTTCAACTGTCCACTAAGAAATATTGGATCCATTGAAGCTCAAACACAATATATGACAGTCAGGCGAGGGTTAGTTTTGAAGTTAGAGGGTGGGGCTTGGTGCCTGGGTGTAGGGACATACTCCTGAATGTATGTAGTACAAGCTGAGTAGCTAGCAGGTCCTCCGCCAAGTAGCCTGTTTGAGAGCATACAGCATATACGCTTCCAATATCTCCTCAAATATAACTTGGAAAGTTGACATGTGTATGTGGAAAGAGACATTCATCTGGAATTGTTGAGACAATTTGAGGAGGTTTGGGAAGCAGTAATGGGTAGTGTAACACTGGAATGTAAGTCTGTAGTTGTATATGGATTTGTGGATGGTGAGGTTTATAAATCGATGAGTGGAATAGATCAAGATATCGCTTTTCACAACACAGATGGGTACAATATGGGTGAGTGAAATCCAAGATGGTCAATGGCAGCCATCTTGGATTACATACTACCTCAATACCAATCGCTGTCTAACTGATGTGAAGCACCACCTTGAGTTTGAAGTCGATTGGTCGAACTGTTCTCGAGATATCGCGTTCACAAGATGTGGGATGGACAGAATCCAATATGGTCAATGGCAGCCATTCTGGATTATGTACCTCAGTGAAAACCAAGTTGATTGGTCAAATTGTTGTCGAGATATCACGTTCACAAGATCCGAGACGGATGGAATCCAACATCGTCAATGGCAGCCATCTTGGATTATGTACCTCAGTGAAAATCAATACCAATGGCCGTCTAATTGATGTGAAGCACATTCTCAAGTTTGAAGTCGATTGGTCGAACTGTTCTCGAGATATCGCGTTCACAAGATGTGGGATGGACAGAATCCATTATGGGCAATGGCAGCCATCTTGGATTATGTACCTCAGTGAAAACCAATACCAATGGCCGTCTAACTGATGTGAAAAACCTTCCCAAGTTTGAAGTCGATTGGTTGATTTGTTTTTGATATATCGTGTTAAGAAGATGTGGAACGGAGTGAATCCAATATGGTCCATGGCAGCCATCTTGGATTACGCATCTCAGTGAAAATCAAAACCAATGGCTGTTTAACTGATGCAAAGCACATTCTCAAGTTTGAAGTGGATTGGTCAAACTGTTGTCGAGATATCGCGTTCACAAGATGTGGGATGGACAGAATCCAATATGGTCAATGGCAGCCATCTTGGATTACGTACCTCAGTGAAAATCAATACCAATGGCCGTCTAACTGATGTGAAGAAGCTTCCCAAATTTGAAGTCGATTGGTTGAATTGTTCTCGAGATATCGCGTTCACAAGATCTGGGACGGATGGAATCCAATATGGTCAATAGCAGCCATCTTGGATTATGTACCTCAGTGAAAATCAATACCAATGGCTGTCTGACTGATGTGAAGAACCTTCCCAAGCTTGAAGTTGATTGGTGGAATTGTTCTTGAGATATCGCGTTCACAAGATGTGGGATGAACAGAATCCAATATGGTCGATGGCGGCCATCTTGGATTATGTACTTCAGTGAAAATCAATACCAATGGCCGTCTAACTGATGTGAAGCATCTTCTCAAGTTTGAAGTCGATTGGTCGAATTGTTCTTGAGATATCGCGTTCACAAGATGTGGGACGGACAGAATCCAATTTGGTCGACGGCGGCCATCTTGGATTACGTACCTCAGTGAAAATCAATACCAATGGCCGTCTAACTGATGTGAAGCACCTTCTCAAGTTTGAAGTCGATTGGTCGAATTGTTCTCTAGATATCGCGTTCACAAGATGTGGGACGGACGGACGGGCGGCAAGACGGACGGAGGGACGGCACGAAGGACGGACGGAAGGACGGACGGCTAGCATTTCCAAGTCCTCCCACCACTTCGTGGCGGAGGACAATAAGCCCCTGGAATATATGAGGGTACGGGGTCGGGCGAGGCTTAGTTTAAGAGATGGAGGGTGGGTCTCGTGTCCCAGAGTTGGGGGACATGTTCCCGAGGGTAGTGGATGGGTTGAATAAGTGCAGCCCGGGGTAAGCTTCCAGAATATATAACTTATAAGGGTTGGTGGGCTTAGTTCAGGAAACATGGGGCGAGGCTGAGAAGCTGTGGATAGGTCCAAACCTTTAACATTTGGTGCCCCAGGGGTGGGGACATCCTCTTGAGGGTAGTGCATGGGTTGAAGAAGAGTAGCATGATATAATCTCCCGGAATATATGATGGGTGGTGGGGATGGGTGGGCTCGAACAACTTTTTCGGACAGGTACGCAGACATCCCTATATATTGAGCTTTCCACAGCTAAAGCTACTGGCTCTACAAGAGCCATCAGAAGATAGTGTATCCACCTGACCCCAGTAAGACGTGAAGGACCAAAACAGCTGCATTTCTGTGAAAAGCAAATCAGTGATGTGCAATACAACACATCAAAGGACTACCTATAATACACACCAAATATCATGTGAACTGCAAAGGGCAATAACTCAGTTTGGAAAAATCCTCCATCAACAAGAGCACATGCACATCTCCAGACAGTGCCGATAACACCCACCAATTTATGTGAAAATGTAGGAGATGCGTTGATAAGATATCATTTAATCTACAGTATTTTGAACTGTAAAGGGCAATAACTCGGTAATGAAAAACCCTCCCAACAGGAAGAGAACATGTTCATCTCTGGACTATGCTAATAATACTCACAGAGTATGAGAAGAGCCAATGGGAAGAGCACATGCGCATCTACAGACTGTGCCGATATTATATTCACCAAGTCTCATGTGAACTGTGTCAAAAGCGTAAGAAATACGGATGGATGGATCTACAGTAATTTGAACTAAGAAGGGCAATAACTCAGTAAGGAAAAATCCTCTGTCAAAGCACATGCACATCTCTGGACTGTGCCAACAATGTCCGCTAAGTATTAGGTGAACCATATCAAAAGTGCAGCAGAAGTTGCATTGACAAGATGATATCGTGTAATCTACAGTATTTTGAACTGTGAAGGGCAAAAACTCAGTAAGGAAAAATCCTCCATCAAGGGGAAGGGCACAAGTGCATCTCTTGACTGTGCCGATAATATCCACAAAGTATCATATGAACAGTAACAAGCAGCCAGAGGATGCTAGGTCCCCCGCCAAAATGGCAGCAATATTTATAAGCGCTGTCGGTTTCAGAAGATATTCATGAGGATGGCAACAGCTACTTCACAGGCGTAAGAAGCAGAGGGGTCTTTCCACCTTCCCAGGTTTTGAGATCAACTCCGAATGGCTGACTGAATGTTGATTGCTACTGTAATATATTTTCTTTACCATGTAGCATGAAAATTATGTAACCGAAATGCAACCCCAAGAGACAATTCATGGCATATTATCTGCAAACTAAATTTGACAAGAATATGAAGGCATCCTCAACCTATTGCCCAGAAACCAAATTTAGACTTTGCCACAAGGAGTCATCACCTGTAGGTGCAAGCAGGCAAAACACAATCCCAAATGACATCTCATGTCATGGTATCGGCATATGAACTTTGAGACTCTGAAGAGGGGTCCTCAAGTTATTGCCGGTACTAGATGCCCACCGGTGTTCATGTTATTTGGGGCGGGTCACATATGAATACAAAATTTGAAAATAATCTGATGAGCAGTTGCCAAATTATTGCCCGGAAACAAATTTTTCCACCAGGAGACGCCACCTGTAGGCAGAAGCGGGAAAAATACAATCCCAAGGAACATGGTATCGTGGGGACATCTGCATACCAAATTTGAGAAGAATCCGATGAGGGTCCTCAAGTTATTGCCCCGAAACCAAATTTAGATTTTGACACCAGGTGACGCCACCTCTAGGCGCAAGTCGGTGAAATGCATTATCAAGCGACATCTTATGTCACGGTACATTCATACAAAATTTGAGAAGAATCCGATGGTCAGTTCTCAAGTTATTACCCGGAAACGAATTTGTGATGTTGCCACCAGGTGGCGCCACCTGTGAGTGCAAGTGAGCGAAAGGCAATCCCAAGCAACAGCTCCTGGCATGGTAAATGCATGCCAAATTTGAGAAGAATCCGATGAGCCGCAACGTTTCTCATGTTACCCAGAAAGGTACATATGTAGGATATTTCAAAGAAATTCGACCAAGTGTTTCTAAGTTATCACTTGCAGCATGGAATAATGGAATGAACTCTAGTGGCGCCACCTCCGGGTGGAGTTTGCTGAAACGCATCACCAACGGTGTTTTGTCGCAGGGAATGCATTTACCAAATTTCGAAGAAATCCGACAAATTGTTCGAAAGTTATCGCTCGCGAAGGATTTGAACAAACATGAACGGACATGCATTAAAGATTGGAACAAGACCCAGTGGCGCCACCTACAGGCGGATCTTGCTGAAACGTAATACCAGCGACGTCTTGTCGCAAAGAATGCAGATGCCAAATTTCGGAGGAATCCGACAAAGCATTTAGGAGTTATCGCTTATGAAGCATTTGCACGAACATCCACGGACATGCACTAAAGATTGGAACAAGACCCAGTGGCGCCACCTACAGGCGGATCTTGCTGAAACGTAATACCAACAGACGTCTTGTCGCAAAGAATGCAGATGCCAAATTTCGGAGGAATCCGACAAAGCATTTAGGAGTTATCGCTTACGAAGTATTTGCACGGACATGCACTAAAGAATGGAACAAGACCCAGTGGCGCCACCTACAGGCGGATCTTGCTGAAACGTAATACCAAGAGACGTGTTGTCGCAAAGAATGCAGATGCCAAATTTCGGAGGAATCCGACAAAGCATTTAGAAGTTATTGCTTACGAAGTATTTGCACGGACATGTCCGTGCATGCACGGACACATAGAAGCAAGACCCCAGTGGCGCCACCTACAGGCGGATCTTGCTGAAACGTAATACCAAGAGACGTCTTGTCGCAAAGAATGCAGATGCCAAATTTCGGAGGAATCCGACAAAGCATTTAGAAGTTATTGCTTACGAAGTATTTGCACGGACATGTCCGTGCATGCACGGACACATAAAAGCAAGAACCATTTTAAAGTCCCCGGCCGCATTGCGGCGGGGGACAACAAGTGTCCGAGGAATTGCATTTACAAGAAATATAGACAGACCAACTTCGGTGGCGATCACTCTATCATGTATATCCCCCAGGCTTATATATATGCTGGGGGGGTGGGGGGATATAAAAATTATATTACATGTAAAAAAAAAAAAGACTTGCACAAAATTTCAAGCCAGAGAAATTCTCCTGGAAAGAGAATAATATGAAGGTTTCCCCCACCTTAGGAGTCTCACATTTCAAATTTACAGACTATGTCCAGGGTTCATGCACTTACAGCAGGAAAAAATTCCAGGACATCCCAGGTCAATAATTTTTATTTTCCGGGGATCTTCAGTAAACTAACTCAGAACAAAGCAGGACCACAGTAAAGTGTTGCATCAGATTGCTAGTTCTCCCCGAGGATCAGTTCTCTTGTCCGAGTTTCCAGGAGTTTAACATTATTTTTAAGCATTTTCCAGGAACAAGGTTCTTACTATACTCTTTCACATTTATGAAATTCCATGACTTTTTTGGACAAATTCCATGACCTTTTACCTGACAAATTAGATCAGAAATTCTCCATGGACAACAGCTGCATCGTTTCACACGGTCGCGTTTTCCGTCCTTTCCGCTTCAGGATCTGCGTGCCATTTCCTCACAAATGCATCCTGGGAGTTTAGGGAAATTCCAAGACCAGTTATCTCCCCTGATGGAAGATTCTGGCAATTTCACAGACAACACGCGACATTCGACGAAATGAAGTTTGCCGGTCCGGGAAAATCACTTTTTCGGTAAAAGTTTCATTTTATTTTTCCATGACCTCTAACAAAATTCAATGAATTGATACAAAATTCCATGACTTTTCAAGGCCTGGAAAACAATTGTCAAATCCATGACTTTTCCAGGATTTTCCATGACCGTACGAACCAGGAGGAATTCACAGATTAAAAATTAAATTTCAGGACTTTCCACCAAGCGTATGAACCATGTGTTAGGTCATATTCATGATAATCTAGCAAGCAATTGCTCTCGAATACAATTAAAAAGGCACATTAAAAAGAAACAACTCTGTATGATTTCTGGCAATCCTAGTTTATTGTCAAGACAGCATTTATCACGTACACCAAAATGCTGCACGAGCCAAAATGCCTGCAGCAGATTTCATGGCTTCTCCAATATATGAAAAAATATATATATGGAAAATGTCTGAACAAGCATTGCTGAATCAGGTTAGGGCGATCCCGCTCTCTGAAATGGAGGTAAAAAAGGTCATTTTTGCTCAGTAACTTTTGATTCTTTCTTAACCAATGCATCAAAATTTCAGGTGCATTGATTTATCTATGTCCTGTCATACAATTAATTTGCCATATGAAGAACCAGCCAATGTTGTTTTAAACAGCGCGAAGGATGTTTGGCCTATTATTATGCAAATTAGATGACAATTTACTTTTTACTATCATTTAATACGGATGGATTTGTCTGTAGTGTATGCACCTCAACAGGATTTTGCTGAATTTATATAGTGAACTGATTTATTGAGTGAAAACGACCCTTTTTACCTCCATTTTAGAGAGCGGGATTCCCCTAACCTACTAACAGTAACAGGCCTAGCAAACTCCTCCGCACATGCACCTCAACTCCTTGTCCATCCATCTATTGGATATGTTGATTATTTTAACCGTCAAACTCGTATCAACTATAATAAACATATACATGATGAACATTGGCAGGATGCTGGGTTAAGGTGGCTCCCTGGTTTCGGTACTAAGTCCTGTCATTTTTAAAATATTTTTTTGTATAGCTCCGGAAGTTCATCCTATATCAGGAATTGTTATAAAAAATTAGGGCATTATCCCCCATAGCGTACTACTTTTTTCCAATTTTCAGCTTGAATAACGTGTGCCTGTGGCAAATTGGTACAATGTGATTACTGTGTATAACACCCAATACTTGATATACTTGTTTTCAGAATGTCCAAAAGTCATGTCAATTTTCTCATGTTTATTTTAAATATTCCTTGGAACATGTAGTTTTTGAAAAAGTCACTTTTAATGAAGGTCGCCATCCAAAAAGGGGCATGAATGGAACTCTGAAGTCACCTGCATTCACAGTTTTTCCCGCCATTTTTCATCGAGTGCCAACAATGCAATGTCATGACGTCGACAAATGCTACGCCAACAAAGAGTTTGCCGTCCGACGTCATGTCAGAAGGGAAAATTTATCAATTGCTCACAAAACGGTTCACGTGAACGCTGCCTGTTAAAGTATCTCATTCTATCCATTCACTCACAAGAGTATGATTACAAGGGAAGTAACTGTGATGCGCAGAACACCCATTCTCGTACCCAGGGAGCCACCTTAAAAATGCTGGACCCTGAATAGTGTGACTCGCCTAAAGCGCAGTCAATATTTTGTCCTGAACTTTAGCGTTACAATGAGGGACGAGTATATATGTAACAGTGACGTACGAGTACCGTACCCTATTTCTTCTAAATATTCGGATGGCAAAATTTAACTTCAAGCATCTTCAGCGAGAAATGATGCTTACATAGTAAAAATTTCACCAGCCGTCTTTCATGTTCTTGGGATAAATAACATATCCATGCCACAGCATTTAGCCTCAGCTGACAAAGGGTTTTTTGAGCTTCAAAGTCTGAAAATGCTGTTTGAAAAATGAGAAGAGTAGGGTCACACAAGGTCATGAAGGCCATGGATTCAATGTATCTGATAATTAACAGAACGATTTTGGATGAACAGTGAAGAAGTTGGAACAATGACCTGTCAGCATCCCTCTCATCCTTCTTCTCCATCAACCAATGAAAACACCTGAGATATCACTGATCATTTTGGTTGGCTAATGAAAGTGTTTTAAAACTGGAAGATTGCTCTTGATGTACGGAGTTCCTTGTGACACACAAAAAAAAAAAAAAAAAAAAAAAATCTGCACTCTTGTCAAACATTGTTGAACTTTTCAAATGAAGGTGATTTCTCCAATTATCTGGTAATTCGCCAAAAATGTATGTATAATCGATCGTAAAGTTCTGAGAAACTCAGACCACACACTTGGTCTGTCTTTAACAACAGGTAAACACTGATCGGCAATCGACTTCTGTACATGTAGCATGTCGAGCATATACCGCTGCACACATCGAAGCAATTCACCATGTTTACACAGGAAGATACAATTTCTGGCAAAACTCTGAAGGCTTGGAGTAAACGAGCCATCCAAATCTCATCGTCATAATTTGTCCCTGAAAGAAGAAAGATATGTGAATGTAGAAACTTGGCTTATTTACAATTGTACAGTAGGCTGGAAAAAAAACCTCTAGCTTCGATCACAGGCACATTATTGAATACGAAGCTGTGCATCTGAAAACCCCTCGGCTGTGGGTACATTCATAATGTATTCAATTTGAACCAAGATGTCAGGAACACCAAGCAGTCAAGTCATAAATATACAGATTATCAAAAAAATTTGCAATTAGAAATGACCCCTATTGGTTTCCATTCAATCAGAGAAACCGGTTCATAAGTTTCTTGATGCATCAATGATGTATACTAAATTTTACATTGAGCATTTGAACGGTATCAGAGATAGAGATCATTAATGATTTCGCATAAATTAAAGATGGCCGCCCATCCTTTCCGCCACTCGGAGAAACTGATGTGGTTATTCATTGAAAGTCCCTTGACTTGATGCTGTATACCAAGTTTCGTATAGAACACTGAAATGGTATCAGAGATATACATCATTAAAGATTTTGCATAAATTAAAGATGGCCACCAAGGTTTTCGGTCAATCAGGTCCCGATTCAAAGTATCTGGATGTATCGATGATGGAAACCAACTTTCATATAAAACGAGTGAATGGTAACAGAGATATTTTATCATTATCGATTTCGCATAAATTAAAGATGGCCTCCAGGATTTCCAGCTAATCAGAAAAGCCGGTTTGGTAATTCATTGAAAGTTGCTTGATGTATACCAACTTTCGTATTGAACAGTCGAATGGTTTCCGAGATATGGATCATTATCCATTTTGCATAAAATTAAAGATGGCCACCAAGGTTTCCACCCAATCAGGTCCCAATTCAATAGGCTCCTGGTCCTGGACTAGGTAAATAAGCACACCAAATTTGGAATTCTTCAGTGGAACCGTTTTCCGGCTATCTCGCTCACGTACGGACGTACGGACAGACGGACGTACGTACAAGACGACCACAATACCCCATGGCCAAAATTGGCCGAGGGATAAAAAGCTTTTTTTATTTTATCTTTTTCTTTTTTTTATTTTTTCTTCCACGGACCAAATCTGTCCATCTTTTCTGGCAAATTGATGCCATAGCTTAGTACAATTTGCATGAACTCAACACTGTTCTTTTTTTTTTTTTGCTGTGGGCGAAAAAAAGTTTAATGCAGAGCCCCCCAAAAGTTCACTTAAGTTCTGTGATCTACAATTATCAAATAAAGTAAATAGTCCAATAACTCAATCATAGGGAAGTGAAATTTCCCTCCATCAAATTTAGATAAAATTTAGAAGGAAATCATGCAAATGATCCATTATTTCTTTATTATTTTGATGGTTTTGCGTGGGGTGATCAAATGGTCCTGAAGCCTGATGACGTAGGTCCCCTACATCCATGACAATAAAATACCACTTCTATCCCTTGATGCAATGCAGGCCCCCAACATCCATGGCAATTAAATGACAGGTGAGCATCATTGTACAATTCAATTAGCCGGTCACCTCCTTAGTGTAACATGACATCAATTTAATTGCCAGCACGAGGTCCCTGAGCTGAGCTGGCACAGTCTGAAGAGCAAGCTTTAATTTGGTGTATGGGGTTACATATAGGCCTTCACGCCTTGCGGGACATGTACTTTGCGTTGACAATGACAATTTAATTGGTTTTTAATTGTTACACAATCCATGTTAGATTTCTGGATGAGTGTTCACATGTCATACAGATGTATGAATACACAATTCATCACGTGACTGAGAGATATATAATACGTCATCAGGGTATGGGACCATTGGTTATAATGACTGACATAATTTGTCCACAAAATTTGGGCAATTGAAAGATTAGAGGACTGATTCAAACACGAGGATGATATCCCAGTATCTGTGTGAGTGAGTGAATATGATTAAATGTTGCTTTCCAAACAATTTCAGTCATATTGCAACGTTTGCTTCCTATTCCTTTTGACACCCGGGAAACCACATGGGTAGGGTCCTATTTCTCTTCAAACCAGGGAACCCCGCGGGTGCCCCAGTTAGTCGCCTCTTACGACAAGCTCTCTGAGGAGCTGAACAACACCCCAGGTCAAGCCACCAGGCCACATCAGATTAGAATGTGTGATCAATGGCATCAGGATATCCGGATCCATCCCCTTCTCATGCCATCACATTGTATGTACCTTCTGCTGTCAGATATATATACCATCTGATTGCACTGGGGTTAAACGCAGCTGTCGGCCAATCAGCATCGTCCGTTTCTAAATGGAGCACAGTGAGCTCAGGGATTGCACAGCTAAATGAGACATTTTTGTATCACATGTTCCTGTCAAATTGTTGAGCATCTAACTTGTTCATTCTTCCATAAGATACACAGGAAGCATTCTATGATATACAGGAAGCATTCTCCATCTCTCTAGATGATATACAAGCAGCATTCTCCATCTCTCTAGATGATATACCAGGTACAAGAAGCATTCTCCATCTCTCTAGATGATATACAAGCAGCATTCTCCATCTCTCTAGATGATATACAAGAAGCATTCTCCATCTCTCTAGATGATATACAAGCAGCATTCTCCATCTCTCTGGATGATATACATGCAGCATTCTCCATCTCTTTAGATGATATACAAGCAGCATTCTCCATCTCTCTAGATGATATACAAGAAACATTCTCCATCTCTCTAGATTATATACAAGCAGCATTCTCCATCTCTCTAGATGATATACAAGCAGCATTCTCCATCTCTCTAGACGATATACAAGCAGCATTCTCCATCTCTCTAGATGATATACAAGCAGCGTTCTCCATCTCTCTAGATGATATACAAGAAACATTCTCCATCTCTCTAGATGTCTCTCTAGATGATATACAAGAAGCATTCTCCATCTCTCTAGATGATATACATGTACAAGCAGCATTCTCCATCTCTCTAGTCCATCTCTCTAGATGATATACAAGAAGCATTCTCCATCTCTCTAGATGATATACAAGCAGCATTCTCCATCTCTCTAGATGAAATACAAGAAACATTCTCCATGTCTCTAGATGATATACAAGAAGCATTCTCCATGTCTCTAGATGATATACAAGAAGCATTCTCCATCTCTCTAGATGATATACAAGAAACATTCTCCATCTCTCTAGATGATATACAAGCAGCATTCTCCATCTCTCTAGATGATATACAAGCAGCATTCTCCATCTCTCTAGATGATATACAAGCAGCATTCTCCATCTCTCTGGATGATATACAAGCAGCATTCTCCATCTCTCTAGATGATATACAAGCAGCAATCTCCATCTCTCTAGATGATATACAAGAAGCATTCTCCATCTCTCTAGATGATATACAAGCAGCATTCTCCATCTCTCTAGATGATATACAAGCAGCATTCTCCATCTCTCTAGATGATATACAAGAAGCATTCTCCATCTCTCTAGATGATATACAAGAAGCATTCTCCATCTCTCTAGATGATATACAAGCAGCATTCTCCATCTCTCTAGATATACAAGAAGCATTCTCCATCTCTCTAGATGATATACAAGCAGCATTCTCCATCTCTCTAAATGATATACAAGCAGCATTCTCCATCTCTCTAGATGATATACAAGAAGCATTCTCCATCTCT